>JAUKNM010000048.1:175000-265000 GCA_030765045.1 Tenodera sinensis
CTCATAATTTGAACCCACGACCTCCCGAAAAGTAGATTAAGACCATCTCACTAGGTACCTATAATGTTTTATACATCTGAATTTTGTTGCAATAATTCAAAACTATAATTACGAATGATACGGAGAAGCAATGAAACTAACCTGCAGAAGGGAGTAGGATGAGTGGAAAATGCACAATTCATTGCGGTCATGTATAATGAAAGTTAAGTATTCATTTAACGACGTAAGACATGCACATAAACTTAGCTATATGTTGTCATTCACAACGGTAAACGGAAACCTGCGAAAACAGTCTATCGCAAGACAGCACGCAACAGCTTAGCTCATGTGGTGACAGTGCACATGAAAAAGAGGTGCAGTCAGTGCAGAGAAGTTTTGCAAATACAATACGCAGTGGTTTATGTTGGTAAGGAAGTATTAAACCGCCTCTGCCATGCCCAGCCCTCACGCCTTACCCTATTTAGCACTCCACTTTGGTGTGGATCGTCGTTACGAACTTTGCTTTTCAGCCTCTCAGGTGAGATGTCACCGTGCTCCTCCCCTTTAGCCGCGCAGCTAGACCTGACTCTTTGCTCATAGATCAATGCCCTTGTGTCTGACTTGAACTCAAACCAATTAGAGATTGACTAACCCAGGGCTGGGATGTGGTATGGATGGTACAATCATCCATGAAGTCCTCTGGACGATATTCCTTTGTCCAACATTCCTTTGGCGTCTCGTTGATATTTGCCCTGGCTTTTGGTGACGATGCTCAGCTAGAATATGGACTCAGTCTATATTTTCTTTAATAGGTGGTTGTTGATCTCCTGGCGTGGGAAATGGAGAATTGAGGAGTGAAGAAAAGCACTGATGCTAAACTTTAAGCTGAATTTACTTCGTATTTAACACTTTGTTTCGGCGCTCTGGTCAAGTATATTTACAGCTTAGTGCCCCACACAATTTTTATGATGCTTTTTCACTTTGTCTCGAAATTCACGAATAGTACTGTCTTTCAGCACTACACACAATCCGCTTACAAAACTCGGGCGACTTTATAACGTGGGCGACGCAGGTCTCGCCTGTCTGCGTTCCTCGAACTAACTTCGATAACAAATTTTGAGTTATTCATATGCTCTACCCCCGCTTGCAAGGTTCAGCTTGTTTCCTCTTCACTGGCTACTGTTTTACGCTTTCCGACGCGTCTTAAATGAACATGTATTTTGCAGCTTCCAACAATGCCACAGTTGGATCACGCCCCCGCAATGACTCAAAAATTCCCTCTAAAACTGAGCGTTTGTTTCTCAGCCCCTGAGTTCCACTTGACCAGAGACCGTATATGCGAATAAAAATGATATCATGAATAGACCATTTATACGTTAACCCTCATTAAATAGTGTACAAATTAGAATTTGTCCGGGCTCAGTGGCTTTATCCTGCCTCAGAGAGAACAAAAATGCAAAGTGTTTCTGTCAACGTTAAATGAAGAAAACCGCATTGGCACGTTTCAGTGTACTTAACGATACATATATCAAAATGTAAAAGAGCTAATTGCCAGGTTAAAGGATGTTAAATTAAAAATAAACACCACCTACTATCTCAGTTTGTTTTGCTACGATTTTTATACATACCCCAGTGATTCCTGGTCCGTGATTTTGTGCAGAGAAGCAGTTAGTGAGTCAATGCACGGCGACGGAAAATCTGATTGGAGATGAAAGAATGATTGCGTGATGAGCTGTATGGAGAATCTCTCTCTCTCTCTCTCTCTCTCTCTCTCTCTCTCTCTCTCTCTCTCTCTCTCTGACTGGCTAGTTTCACAAAACCTTGGATTTGCAAACTTGCACGAGCGTTACAAGTTTATGTCAATGTCAGCCTATGTGAACGCCTGCATTAAAATAACATGAAACAAGCGTCTATGCTTACGCTAAGTTCCATTGTGAATGGTCACTGCATGTGCATTATGTAGAACAAAGAGCAAGGAAGTTGCAACATTGTTACGTCACAAAAAGCGAACTACTATCGCCATGTGATTCATCTTGCAGGCTGTCACAGGGACCGCGGTTACATGCTCCAACACTCGGCGCCCTCATCTGGAAAAGTGTTCTGGTTGCGGCAGGCTTCAAGGGAGTGACAGAAACACAACTTCCGCTCAGAAGAAGGAATTTGACAGGTTGCGTAAATATCTATCACTGTCTCTTCCCTTCCCATACAACTAGTTTCTCTGGCTGTTGAGACCTGAATGTTAATCTGTTCCTCAGATGTCCGAGTAGCTATATTCGGACAGCATTTATTTCCTTGATGCATTACGTTTTGGGCTTTTGATCTCTTCCCTGAATTTCACCCAAAATGTTATATAGGGAATTAGAGAAATAAATGTTTTCAGGCCTCCTCAACTCCCAAAAAAAGATTTTTAGAGAAATATACGCGCGCGCGTGTGTGTGCGTGTGTGTGTGTGTGTGTGCGCGCGCGCGCGAGGGTGTGAACAACATACCTCAAAAATGAAAAGCCTGATAAATATTAAATTTGGTAACTTCCAGTAACTTCCAAAGATGTGATACAAAGTAAAAAAAACGCCCTAAACTACCGTTTACATGAACCATTTTTCGAAAAATTTCGCGTCTCATTCCCAGTAGATGCTGAAGCTTGGTTCACAGACACACACACGAACGTTCTTCCAAAAACGTTTTTTTTTGGATTAAGAGGGCCTCAAACATATATTTCCGGTGCAATCTCAACCTTGAATTGTTAGGTAGAATGCAATACTACCTCTACTTATTATATGCAGTGGAGAAGGTAAAAAGTATATGTACCTATCTAAATATTCTAAACAATAACAAAAACTGTTTAGAAAAGGGTTAACGTACAAAAAATATTATTTGACACTAAGTATGTACTTTTACGAGATCCACATTTCTATATGTCAGATTTTGTCTATCTCTAATGGTTTACGAGTTACACAAATCATATAAAATATTTTGCGAATGAAGGGGACTTCACAGGCACTTCGAGAATGTATTTTACCAGCAATGTCAATAACTTAGCAATAGGATATTTCAATAAAAAGCTTTAGACCCTCATTTGGATATATCAATGAGCTCGAAATATTGTCCATGTAAAGGGTAGTTGGGCGTGAGATAGTTTCATTGAAAAATCTTGTCCCTTTCTGTCATTCAGCTAGCATTTTTTGATTTCTCAGATATTTTATTTTTATTGATGGTGCTCAGAGATATCCGCGCCCGAAATGTTTCCTAAAATACTTCTTTGGCAAAATATGAATATTTAGTTTTTGGGTGAAACACAACATTTCTACTTACAGCAACCATCACCGCATATTGTGTTGCTTAAATAGAGTACCTACATTTTTATTTCTCTGGCACCTACATACAGCAGCTGCGAGAAAACTGTCGGAATTACATGTTTTGTTACCTCCTGAATAAAAATATATTGCTAGAAAAAGGCCCGTGTGTCTGTACCCGTGTATCTATGAACACCATATTCCTTAAGCTAAATGATCGAAAAATACTAAACTTGGCATTTAGGTTCAGCGCCTTCAAAAGATGCGATACGAATGTTTTTGTAAAAATCCCCTACCCGAAATTATCCTTAACACGGAAAACTGTTTAATGTTTCTTTCCCAAAATCGCTGGTTTTGAATTGAAATGTCAGATATAAGATACCTACATGACATAAAACGCACATCTTGACTTTTCTGGCAATAGCCTTTTAAGTCATCTTAATCCTAAAGGAAAGTTGTATGATTTTGTGTCCCGATTTTAAACTTCTGCTTATTTCCTGTTTGCTTTATGCCTTTTTATCTACAAGGAAATGCAGACAATGAAACTATTTCTGAAAAGGTTTATTTCGGTTAACATGAAGTATAACAGAAAAAAAGGTCCTGATGTGTTGCACTCACATGACTTCCTCTACTCTTGCACAAACTATTCTTACAAACGCTTATTCCTTTATCTATTTCATGTTAATCGAGATAAACTTTGTAGAAATTGCCTTATTGCTAATTTTCTTGTAGGTGCAAGGGGAATGCAGTAGGCTTTAAACGAGAGTAAATGTTTTAAGATGTTCCATTCTCTTTGCATGACCAAGAGATAAAAGAATGAATAACGACCTCCCATTGAAGAACTGTCTATGAGTATTGCAAAATTCTGACAAACAACAGGGAATATCTCCAAAATGGTTCACTTTATAAAAAAGGTCATTTGACACAATTTGCATTTTAACAAGTTCCACATTTTTGTTTGTATAATATGATTTGGTCTATCTCTTACGTTTTACCAGTTATGCAAGAGTCATCAAGAATAAACAGGACTACGTGGGCTATAGCCACAAAATTCATAATACATACATTTGCCATAAAAATGTCTTAAACATACGGCATTTTATTCCAAATCGTTAGTCATTTTTGGGAAAATCAAACTTTTCGAAAAATGTTCCATGTAAAGTGTAGTTTAGGGCGGAGGAAGTTTCTTCAATATCTTCGCGTTGCACGTTTGAAACATATTAAACTTAAATGCTACATTTAATTTTTAACCAACTTTTCGTTTTTGAGTTATGCTGTTCATAGGCACACACACGCACGCACGTACGCACACACAAATATGGATGTTTTCTTAGAAATGCTTTTTTTGGGGGATTTAGGGGCCTCGAAACATATATTTCCGGTGTAATCTTGAAATCGAATTTTTGGGTCGAATACCATACTTTTCCTAATTACTATACGTAGTAAAGAAAGTAATAAGTAATAACCTTTTGCAAGAATAGTTTGTATGAACTATATGAAAACAAACGATAGTGCCTAGAGAAGTTCATGTTAATGTAACACTTCAGCCCTTTCTTGGGTTTCGAAGAGGGCAGTTATTTAACTACGCCCCACTTTTGTTATCCCCGCCAGTTTCGACGGAATGCCTAGCACCCCTTTAATATGAAATACCATACTCCGACCACATTTTGTGACGGTAATAGTGTGAACTATTGAGGTCTATAAAAGAGTGGCCAGCTGAAGGGAAAACTAATAACTAGGGCTAGGAAGTTCATGCATTTGCATCTTTTTTCATAGGGGTTAAAAATGTATGCTTTCACATTATGTGCACGAATTATGGAATTTTCAGTTATTTGGACGTGATTTTATGGTGCGTATAACTGCATATTTTCTTGATTTTGATAAATGCATAATATTTCAATATTATAGCCCCTATCTTGCATATTTAATGATATTTATGTTTTGTTTTTTTTATTATTATTTTTTCCCATCTGTATAATATTTTTCATATTGGTAGTATTGCACATGACGATACAGCTCGCGAGGTGGCGAGAACTAATGTTGAGTCATGTCATGAAGTGAATCCCGTTTCCATCCTTTCATTATTTATGCAGGTGCGTAGCGAATAATCAGTGTGTTATCTGAGACGTTTATATTAACAAAGATAAAGTGCAGGTCAATGCTTGCCTGCCCACCAGTACTGGCGTCGTGGTCTTCAAACGTAACAGTGTTGTGAACTGGTTCCCACCAAATTAAATTAGGCGCATAAAATGTTGAAAAGCTCTTCAAATGCCGAAAATAAAACCAACTTCGAGTGCTAGATTAATTAATTTACAGAAAGAGTTTTCGAGTGATTTAATATCTACAGATAATAGGGTACTGTATTGTGGAGCGTGTGAGAAAAATATAGGGAGTGAGAAAAGATTTCAAATAGTTCAGCACATAAACACAGCAAAACATAAGGAGAATTTAATCAGAAAATTTGCAAACAAAGAACGTGTTCAAAAACAGCTAGTAGAGTGTTTAGGAAGTAGGGTTACTGAGTTTTCCTATGACTTGTGCCATGCATTTTTAGCTGCTGATATTCGCTTGTTCAAAATTAATAAACCGACATTTAAAAACCTATATCAACCTTCTTGTCAAGTACACTTGACAACATGTGCCTGAAGAAAGTACACTGCGTAAGACTTATTTAGGACATTGTTATAATAACGTATTGTCAAATATACAAAATGAATTAGCGGATCAGTTTGTGTGGTTGTCTGCTGATGAAACCCCTGATTCTGAGCGCCGTTCTATTGCTAATATAATCGTGGGTGCTTTAAATAATGAACAAAAGACTACACTTTATCTTCTTAATGTGTGCGAATTGTCGGCCACTGACAATGTAACTGTGACCCAGTTTGTGATGGACTCTGAAATTACTATGGCCATGTGGAATCAAATACGACCGGTTACTTTTGTTACTGATGCAAGTAAAATCAGGACAAACTCTGAAATGTATTTTTCCTAACTTAATTCATATAACTTGTTTGGCACACGCTCTTCATCGTATTTCTGAGACAATACGTGATTCTTTCCCATGGATCTCCCTTGCATGAATCACTTACTGTCTTTGAAAAAAACAATATGTGATCTAAGTTCGGTTCCTGGTAGCATAGGACAGAAAGTGAATTATGTAATTTCAAAAAACTCTGGTTATAAACAGATGTGCGATATTCGAGACATCCTGGAAAGAAAACCATCTGTCACACCAAGAGACTTGACTCTCTCTGTGAAGCAGTTAACATCATTTAAATATGCCCCGATAAGATCTTGTGACGTGGAGAGAAGTTTTTCACGTTACAAAAGTGTTTTGCGAGACAACAGACGATGTTTTACAGTTGAAAATTTGTGCAAAGTGTTGGTTGTGAACTGCAATTTAGCAGTTAATACTAGCAGCGGGACCACTTCTGCTTCAACCTCTTAGGAATAAGGTAACTTTATTTATTACTTATACTAACTGGTCTTGTCTACTGCAAAGGGACATTAATTGTTTTAATTAAATAGTACATATTTCTTGGCATATTTTCAGGTTTTTAAGAGCATATTGGCATGCATATTTCAGCTCTTTTTAGGGCATGAACTTCCGAGCCCTACTAATAACTCTCTTTTGTTCTTAGGTTCACCTGTCGTATAAGTAGCTTCTACTCACAATGCAACTACATATCTGCAAAAGACAAGAAAATGACACCAGATGGTACAAAAAAATGGATTATCGTAAGTTAGGTTGTCGGGACGCATGGAAAACGTGCAAATGGGGGCCCTAACTGCAGAAGTGTTAAATCTAATTAGTTAGGCATCATACAAAATTAGTTTGAATCATATATAAACAATTATGCATACTACGCGTTACAGAATTCAGGAACAACAGTATCAAATAATGAGACGTCAATTATTTGATTTAGGTTTCTGTCTGTCTAAAACGTGTGGCATTCAATTATTATAACAATAACATCAACAAGATTATAAGATGCAGTGGTAGGGGCCTCGGGTTCGATTTCAGGCCTGGAGGGTGGGAACTTATTTTCCAATCCTTCTTACAGTCTGGAAGTATGAATGTGTGTGAATTTCAAAACCACCGTTCAGCAAGTGAACATCATTGCTGTTGAGCAATTGTTTCAAGAGGTTAAAAGCCGCCGATTTGACCTTCGATGTTAAAGACAGTATATAAACGGGACATTAAAAAAAGGTTTAGAATAGGTGTTTTGGGCTAACGTCCTGCCAAACTAAAATGAAACTATGCTTTTCGAAATAAAAATCGCTCTTGGCCTTGCATGGATAGATAGATTTTTTTTTTTTTTTTTTTTTTTGTAAAATTAAAATAGTCAAATGTTATTCAACTATGCTATAGAAGACGTTATTGTAGTGAATGTGAAGCAGTTCTTAAAATACAAGAAATAAAATGAAATACTAACATTCAGCAATGCTTAAAATCCAAATTTTCTTGATATCAGCAAAATGAATTACTTATTTTTCTTTTATTGCTGCATTTATATCCCATATTTAACTATAATAACCATCTCGGCGGTGTTGCTGTCCCTGAGGAGATTAGGGAATAATCTTGGCTAGACAAAAATGCCCACCCCTCCCGGCGATAATCGAACCCGGGACCCCCGCACAGCAAGTCGGTGCTCTACCGACTGAGCTATGGGGGAATTATTCATTGAACTAAAACGAATTTACCACATCTTTTGAACAGAAACTCCGCCTTTATTGGGGGTTGGCGTAAGTCCCCGTTTGGGGCTCTGACTTGGAGAGCCCCCGGTGCGATGCACTGGTTACACAAGCCTAGCTACGTCGCTGTATAGAGCGACAGAGCGACATTTCGAGACCGGTGTGAGTGATTCTAGTCTGCTACCGGCGTAGCGATTGAGCATTTTTTAAACGGAAATCCTGTGTCTTTGTCTGCAGCACAAGACGTTCAGGTCTGTTGGCTCCAGCGAGACGTTGGTTTTTATTGTTTCGTGCTTTAATGTGCCACCTTGCCAGCATGTCTGTAAAGTAGCATGGTAATCACCGTGTTATATTTGCTGCTAGGGGCCTGTACCGCTGTCCCTCTTATACTACGGTGAACAAAACAGGTGAGACACGCATGGGATAACTTCTGTGTAAGAAAAAGCTTATGCTCAACATGGACACGATCTTATATACAATAAGCAGTTGTAGCTGATCTTCCCAGTAAGGCATTAGTGCTACTAACACAAGTATATAATGCAATTCTTAGAATATCTTCTTTTCCTCAAAAATGCAAGCAAATCAGAATCATGATTCTAAAACCTCGCAAAATTTAAACGAACCCCAAAACCTCAGACCAATTAGTCTTCTCTAAAATCTTGCAGCGACTACTCCTACCCCAACTCATAGCACAAGTAAAAGAGATGGTAGTTTGGTTTTCATGCACACAGTAGCTTCATCGAGTTGTATATATTATTGTGGGTATTTATGAAGAGAAATCAGCCTGTCTTGGATGGCTCTTAGATACAGAAAAGGCTTTCAATAAAGTGTGGCACGATGGACTACTTTATAAAATAAAAAGTCATCCCTCTGGCACACATCTTAGAGTGGTAAAATCTTACCTCAGTAACCGCAGCTTTACTGTTAAACGTAATTTTGCCTATTCGTGATCCTATCCAGTTTTCTCTGGAGTTCCACAGAGCAGCGTACTGGGACCGCTATTGCACCTTCTCTATACTTCTGATTTTCCTAAGTATATAGATCTTACAATAGTGCACTTAGCAGACGATATAGCTGGACTGTGTAAAGGTGATATTCCATCGTGTTCCAACCAGCTTCAGAAATTTAGCAACAAATTGGTGCGATAAATGGAGAATAATCCTAAAGTTTTGTGAATCAAATACAGCTATACCTACCCATAAAACAATATTAGCTTCCCACCGGTACATTTAGGATCAACCCGCATACCAACATCGATCACAATCAAATATCTTATATTGATACTTGATTCTAAGCTTACTAGAAATTCTCTTATAACTGACTAGCTGTCGAAACAGAACTCATCAATATAAAATATATCTACTGAAAGAAAGACTACCACCTGCACCACAATATAAGCGCCTCATATACACATCAATAATTCGTCCTATTTGGCAATACGATTTTGATTATAAGAACTCATGTTGAGGATATCTGCATTTGATACGATGTCGTTCAGTTTAATTCAGGTTGATGAGATCTAAAGAGCCTTTTCTTGATAGCTTTAAATTTAGGGTTTCAATCGTTAATTCTAAGAGAAGTAATACGCCAAAATTTAAACATTTTAACTTTCCTAATTTGTATCTAGCGCATAAGGTACTTCGCATGAGACTGAGTTTTCATTTTATGAAAGTTACTATGCTGGAGAAGTAGGTGGCTAGAACAGTATAAATATATTTTATGATGTAATTGCATTGAACAGATTTGAGTAAAAATGTCAGTTAAATAAGCTGAAAGTTGTAGAAACTAGCAATTTCAGTAGCAGGTGCCCTTAATCGTGATAAATGAACGTGAAATGTTAAAAATTACATTAGCGACACGTTTTCTCATGTTAATTTTGGTATTAATTTAAGAACTACTTATATAATTCTTTCATTCAGCTTAGAGGGATATAATTCACCAAATCTATCACAAGTTTCTTCGTAAATAAAATTTGTTTGTATAAAATTGCATAAAGTGATCGCGTGATAATTAGTAGCACTACTGATGATAATTGTAGCAGCAATGATGACGTGTTTTGATTTACCAAAATAAAACATAAAACTGCGACACGGTATAACATTAGGTGCGTGGAAGAAAACCCAACAATACATGATCGTCGTCAAGATAATTTTAAAATACAACTACAGCATAAAGAATAAAACCGTCGGCAATGCAACATGTTGGTACGCTGAGTGCAGCACGAAGGTGTTAGAATGCTTCATTTGGCATCACCAGTCATTAGACATTCTCAGTGTAAAATATATGCTAAACATTTATTATTATTATTATTATTATTATTATTATTATTATTATTATTATTATTATTATTATTATTATTATTATTATTATTATTATTATTATTATTATTATTATTATTATTATTATTATTATTATTATTATTATTATTATTATTATTATTATTATTATTATTATTATCATTATCATCATCATCATCATCATCATCATCATCATCATCATCATCATCATCATCATCATCATCATCATCATTATTATTATTATTATTATTATTATTATTATTATTATTATTATTATTATTATTATTATTATTATAAATCCGGCTGCAAAGTTTCGTAAATTCAAGATATTTTTAAATTTGATGAGATTGTACAGGCTTGTGATTTTTACAGCTTATGCTATGAAACTTAAGGTACTACTCGGGATTTATTAACAAGGCTGGTATGGTGGTGCTGTTATTACTTTCTCTACTGGTAAGTAGAGGAAGAATCACATTCCACCCAAAAGTTCGATGTCGAGATTTCACCGGAGATATGTATTTTGAGACCCCTGAATCCAACGAAAAAAGTATTTTTAGAAAAAGGTCCGTGTGTGCGTGTCTGTATGTCAGTCTGTAGACAGCATAACTCAAAAACAAAAAGTCGGTTTCAAACCAAAGTTAGTATTTAAGTTTAATGTCTTTCAAGGATGCGACACGAAGATTTTGAAGAAAATATCCCTACCCTAAACTACTCTATAGATTGGAAAATTTTTCGAAAATTTTCATTTTCTTGAAAATGGCTCTAACGATTTTAATTAAAATGCCATATGTTTAAGATATTTGTATGACAAATGAAACGTATATTTTGAATTTTCTGGACATAGCCTAAGTAGTCCTGTTCACTCTGGATGACTTTTGAATAACTCGTAAGCCATAAGAGATAGACAAAATCTTACTATACAAAAAAATGTACATCTGGCTAAAACGCACAATTTATGTCAGAGTTAATTTTCTTGTACAGTGAACCATTTCGGAGATATTCCTTGTTAGTTGTGTCAGTTTCGGAAAACAAAACTTTCGTGAAATGGAACATCGTTGTTCACTTTGTTATATGTTAAGTGTGCAAAGAGAACGCGATTTCAAAGCTTTAAAAGATTTTACTATCGCTCAAAGCCTACTGTATTCTAATATTTCCCTTGCATCTACAAGGGAATAAGCAATAAGATATTTTGCACAAATGCTTATCTCAACTAACACGTAGAAAATATAGGAATAAGAGTTTGTAAGAATGGTTAGTACAACAGTAGAGAAAATCATAATCAAGTACAGCACATCAGGTTTTCTCGTTTACATTCATGGAGCCTGAATTCGCTATGCACAACAGGATAGTTTGCTGCTGTGGCCGCAAGTAAACAACGCTAAATAAATATGTCCTAAGTGCAGCACTACTTCCCATTCCAAAATATACTTATTCGATTTTGTTTCGTTTGTTCGCTTTTGTTCCATTTTCAGAACAAGTTCGTTTTGTGGAAACTGATAAATCACATAGCGATATGGTTTCACCCTTAATATCTTGGAATTATGTCCTGGTATTTTATTTGTTTAACCCAACTACGTCACAGCCCAATCTATTCGTCAGCAATCGGATATGATGTTTCTGAATCATTAACCTGCTCGTTTGTTGTAGTTTGTGGTCTAACATTCGAAACTGTTAGAAGTGTTGGAATGTGGCACGAAAACGGGGATTTTTCATGCTGCTACTATTACAATCACGTATTCACAATCTAAAGTTTTATACCTTTGAATCGTATAGCTATTTTATTTTGGTAACGTTCTCCAAAAACGCGAACACAGGAAAAGCTCAGGATTCGACCTACCACACGACGGGATGGGAACTACAAACTAACATTATACTTTCATTTCTGCCCCTTAATTTTGGAAGAGAATCTCTAGTAGTAGCATGAAAGAGTAAAGATTTGTGACGCTATCAATTTAAATAAATTTCAGATATTAAAATATTAGACATTTGGCAATCGTGCCTCAACTTAAACATCAAAGAACTGAATTAGCTTATTTTGTGACAAGTCTAACGAAAATAGTCATGAAAATGATTCTACCCTTTCAAATATACCCATAAAAACGAAATTAAGCGACATCAAGTCATGCAAATTTGTAGCCTAAGTCTTTGAATTTTGCGGTCACTTAAATTAATTGTTTTGGCCATACTGATCTGCGGAGCATGGTATGGTCCCTTCTGTTTTAAAAATCACCAATGGAGAGCTGTAGCAGATTACATGAATGTATTATAACAAAAATGACAAAATCCAATCGTTATTTTTTCTCACTTTATTTTCTTCTAAAACTTTTGCACAAATACACAGTTCTCTTTTACTGACATAGACATATCTTCAATTTTTCCTGATATTACAACTCACAGCTGTTTTCTTCTCGTAGCCTTCACTGAGTCCTTTCACTGTCTTCACGTTCTCTGTCTCTCAAGCACTAACTCTGACGATACTATCACTCAACACTCGTTAAAACTTGTGCACTTCGGCGTACCTTTCACGATGACAGTACCACACACACACACACACACACACACACACACACACACACACACACACACACACACACACACACACACACACACACACAAACACACATTTCTCGCACTCCCTGACACACTGACCGACTCATGTCTCAAACCATAACCATATAGTGCGGATGACTTCACGTGGTCTCTTCACGAACTTCTACAAGCACGCCGGATGCCGGCGGACACTTCTCGAATGTTCCAGCAATCCTTTCTGATGCGCTCATTATTGTTAGTCACGTATACACAAACACTCGCGCGAGAGAGCCTGACCATGAGCGTCTTTGTTACGCGCCGCGTCAGTGGGCTGGGCCAGTCCGGCCCCGACTGTCCTTCGTTGTGTTTCCGCTGCCGTGGGCCGGCGTCACAATATATTTTTATACCATTACCTAACCATATGTTATGTATGATTACGAATGCTGATAATTTTATACTATTTCATATTGGGATTTAATGAATTCATGTTATTGCTGTTAATTGTATTATTTTTATTAATTGTGTGTAATGTGAGTCGCTTTTATGTTGGAACCATGTTAGAAAAGTTACATTCGGTTTAGGTTATCTTTATTCTAAATTAAGTTGTCATGACCATCACTAATATGCAATCTATATGCTACGGAATACGCGTTTATTTTATCTCTTGTCCTTTGAGAATAAACACAGTATGTCTGCTTGTGTCCTCTATCTCTTCAACCGGCCAGTTGAACAGCGCTAAAGGACACCACCATTTACCGCCTGCGGTGCCGTAGTAGTAAAAGCGGTAGTTAAACACTACAACAGCGACACCACCATCCACGCGTAAACTTCGGCTAACCGCAGCTGCATCACAATACACTGGAAATGAACTTTATTACAACATGCAGAGGAAACACAGCAAGACTTTCTTAAATATGGGTTATTAAAATATTTTGGCATCCAGAAGTTTCTCTGTAGGTACCTATAGGATTAGAATAACATTTATTTAGATGTTTTGATGCACATAATATCAGTGTTTCCTGAAATGTTCATTAAGAATGTAGATATTGCATACAAACATCGATATCCGCAGCAGATATCGCATACAAACCTGTCGTCCTCTGCAGTCTGGGGTAACATGCTTAGCCTGGTTTCCGAGGACGCGAGTTCAAATCCAGTGGAGGGTAATGGATTTTTTTTAGGGGTAAATATTCTTAGCATGGCTTCAAAATTAGACCGATAAGCTTTTAAACAAGAGAAATGGCTGGTGTCTTTGCGAGAGTACGGCAGAATAGAGCACGCCAATGCACTTGGGCGTGCGCTCCAATATTTACTTTGAATAGCAAAGCTGTAATTAACTGTAAACAATGAGATGTTTGTGTTTTGTTTGTGTTCTGTGTTTGTTTCTTGGACTAAGAAACTAAGATAAATGCAATACTAATTTGCATTGCTGATTTTGCCGTAAATACTTAAACTGGGTACGAGGCAGCAATCAATAACATTAACTCGTCTAGCGCTTAAACGAAGCACCGCAGTAAAAAACTTTCCTTGACAAAAAGTGTTTCAAATAATGTTGTCTATCAGCTCTCAAAGTTTGTCGGGCTAATTTTGGGACATCCTATATACAGCCACTGCTTGGAATGACATGCATATATGTCCTGTTCAATACATTTTCTGTTGAGTAATAAGAAAATTAATTACTTTCTACTCCTTGACACGCTCATAAGAAAGTGAAGTTACTTAGCAGTAGGATTTTTATGATTTCAACACGTTCATGTTCTAGGTATTTTTAAATCTTTTTACTTTCTCTACTACGTATAGTAAGTAGGGGAAGTGTTGTATTCCACCTAAAAATTCAATGTCAAGATTTCACCGGAAACATCGCTTTGAGGCCCCCTGAATAAAAAAAAAAGCATTTTTAGAAAAAGATCCGTCTGTGTGTGCCGTTGTGTGTATGTGTGTGAGTCTGGGAACAGCATAACTCCAAACTTAAAAGTCGGTTAAAAACCAAAATTGGTGTTTGAGTTTAATACGTCTTAAGGATGATCTTAAGAAACATTCCTCGACCCTAAACTACCCTTACATTGAAAAATTTTTGGAAATTTTGATTTTCTCAGAAATGGCTCTATCGATTTCGATTAAGATATTATTATGGCAAATGAAATGTGTATTTTGAATTATCTGGCTATGGTCCTATTTAGTCTTGATGACTTTTGCATAATTGGTAAACCGTAAGATATACACCAAATCTTACCACACAAAAATGTGGATCTCATTAAAACACACCATTTATGTTCAAATGATTTTTTTGTGCAGTGAAGCATTTCGGAGATATTCCTTGTTTGTGTGAGTTTTAGAATACTTAAACTTTTCTCAAATGGAAGGTCCTTCTTATCTCTTGGCCGTGTAAACAACGGAATTTCATAGCCTTCATATAGCGACCAGCTTTAAAAGATTTGACTATCGCTCAAAGTCTACTGTATTCCCATATCCCGTTGCATCTACAAGAAAATTATCAATAAGATAATTCCTACAAATGTGTATTTCGACTAACATAAGGAAAATAGATGAATAAAAGTTTGTAAGAATAGTCAGCACAAGTGTAGAGAAAGTCATATGAGTGCAACACATAAGATTTTTTTTTATTGAAGTGTTAAACACAAACAATTGTTGTAAGACATTCAAAAGGCAGTGAAAACGAGTGTCCTATATGTTACATGCATTGTGCATCTGTTTTAAATGAGGTTAGCTGGCGTATCACTTCAAAGAATGTATACATTAATTTGAGACACTCTTTATAAAATGTATGACAGAACGCTTGTTACACTAGATGCTGCACCATAATACCCCATTAAGCTCCTTTGTCTATGGCTAAATCGTTAAGCATGATGATACTTAGTTGCAGTTGACCACCTCTAAAGCCTTATAATGCTGTTTTATTTCGCCCTGACCCCAATGAGAATTACGGAAGAGAGATGGTACAGATTAGCCACATGCAATAAGGTGAGGAAGGGCGGAAGTAAACAAATTAACTGACTCCCCTCGACTAACGAATAAACCCTTTCAAGGGTTATTGCGTTTTATTAGATATCTGTTGTTTGTAGCCTGCATGATCTTTATATAATTATGTGGAATCATACTTTATATATATATATATATATATATATATATATATATATATATATATATATATATGTGTGTGTGTGTGTGTGTGTGTGTGTGTGTGTGTGTGTGTGTGTGTGTGTGTGTGTGAGGGGAGATTGTGCTATAGCGTATCATCTGAAAATGTAAGAATGTTTGTGTTTAATTATTGATGTCATTGTATTGCATAACCACTGAAAAAAAAATAATGTTCCGAATAGTTTACTCAATAGGAGAAAAACCAACTCTTCATAAAAAATTCAGTACCTCTTATTTTGTGTAATTTGAGGCCGGTTGACATGTAGATAGAGGAAGTAAATAAATAGAAAAGTGATAAAGGACTGTGTTAACATCAGTAAAAGAGAATTGTTGTGCCAAAGGTTTGGAATAAAATAAAATTTGAAAAAAATACTGGACTGGACTTTTGACGTTTTTGTCACAATACACTACTATGAGGCTCATGAGGAATAAAATAAAACATCTTAATAATATATTATCTAATATATGGGAGGCTTTAAATTCGCAACGTCATTGCTCATAAAGGATATTTTGGCGTAAGTGTAAAAGCTAATCGTTTTTGGAGAAATAAGATTTCTTTATTTTATATGTATATACATTTTTTTTCATTGCCGCCTTTAGCACCGGCGATTTCGCCTTGGGAATAATTGCAACCGGCAATGTTACTCATTCGTTTACTATTGGTATAGCCTGTGGTTTGTTTACAATGGGTTTTCTTCATAAGCATTAAACTCACACACACACACACACATTTACACTCTCACTCATAGGAAGGACGGGAAATAATCCTGGCTAAAGAAAAATCGCGTCTTTCAGCCAGAAATCGAGCTCACGACATCTCGATGTGGAAGTTAGCATGCTGACTTTATACATATACGATACATGTAGTTCATCACGTCATTATTTCTAATTTATAATGTTATATCCAAATATTGATTGGGAAAATTTGGGAAATGTATACCTTGCATCCCCGGAGTATACCTGGCTAAAACTCCAAATGCCGTTACTTTTCTGCTGCTTAACCATAGTAGGTAGTATTCCAGCCAAAAGTTCCATGTTAAAATGTCAAAGAAAATACGTGTTTTTAAGTGCATTGAACAAGAGAGAGAGAGAGAGAGAGAGAGAGAGAGAGAGAGAGAGAGAGAGAACAGCATAACTTAAAAATGAAAAGTCTACCAACACCAGACTTGATATCCGTTGAAGTCTTAACATCTTCAAAGCATGCGAAGTGAAAATTTTCATGAAATTCCTCTCATCCCCATATGTTGCATTTCTTTAAATAACCAGGGAAGTTTTCTTCACTCTGCTTTGTCATTCTGGGTGGCTCAGTTGGTTAAGCGCTGGCCTATTAGTCCCCAGGTCGTGGGCTCAAACTCATCCGAGTCTGATGGGTTTCAAGTAAAAAAACTCCGAGACGAACTTTCGGCACACCGGCGGCGCTAATATCATCCTGGTAGTTGACAGTACCGTTAACAAACAAAATATTTTATTTTTCATCTTGATTTAGAGTTCTATACTGTTTTATAACCAGAAAACAATGATAGATATGCAAACACTTATTTCAGAAACAGATGAAGAGGCTTTCACACCGTTGGACGCCTTCCGAATACTCCAAGCTGTATGATCACATTTTCCAAAATAGAGCTACGTAATTTGACGAAAAATACCTGAAAGCTTCCACTCCAACTTTTTTCTTCCAAGAGATCGTTGCAATGACAATAGAGAAGTAATTTGTTGTCCTATGATACAACTTCTGAATTTATTCCTCCGTGCTTCAGAGAAATATTTTAATGTTGTTTCTGTAATGTTAGTGAGTGTGTATCTATGTCCATTTGGCTTATTTTAAATTCTTTCTAGGGAAAATGTATCTAAATAAGGCAACCTGAATGGAAAACCTATTTTATGAACTCTAATACAAAATTGTGTTTGAATTTATGAGTAGAGAAGGATGTATGAATCTACCGCAATATATTTTATTTATTTACTTACTTATTTATTTTTACTGATCACTATTAGAGATATAAAAGTACAATAAAAAATAAAGTATGCACGAGATTTTTAATAAAGTTACACTACATTTTATAACCAGGTCGAGAAGGCCGTATAACTGGCCGGGAGGGCTTGGGGCGCTGCCCACGTCCCACCCTCTAGTACTGCACCCCACCAATGACGCCTTAGTGGGCAGAGGTGGGAGACGCAGCGACTGGGCGGCAAGTCTTGGCTCTTCATGGGCTGTTGCTCTGGGGTTTAGCTAGTTATAACCTTGAAGGTAGTAATTTCTATGATTTACCCATTGTATGTGTATCAAATACTGGTATATGCTCATAAAAATCACTATACTTCACGGAACAAAAGCACAATTATATTTGTAACAGGACAATGTTAAAATTTCTGCAACCTAGACTAAGGATATCACATATATCCTGCTTCAGCATGCGTCAACCAGGGATTCTACATGAAAGTGCAACAAATATGTAACAATTGTAACGATACAACTATGTCAATAAAGACCCGTTTCGCTCAAAAAAATAATTTGTGTCAAACATTCAGAGCCATTTAGCCTCCGGACGAATAGATATAAATGGTTTATTATTTCAGTAACTCTGCCGCAAATATTGTGTGAACAAAGTCGTAGTGTATTTACATCTTAATTCGAGTGAAATTAGTCACAATTTATAATGTTAAACTATCATCCAAAGTTGAATTTCTAAGAGTGATTTGGCAACGTATTGTTAACATTAAATTATGGCTGAATTTGTAGGAATTAAGGCAGAAATGCGTTACAGCATTGTTCACACAATGTTTCCGCGACAGTTAGTGAAATAATAAATTATTTATACCCATTCGTTAAGAAGTTAAATTTCTACAAATATTTGATACAAATTATTTGTTTTTCAACGAAACGGTTCTTTATTGATAATAATTGTATTGGACATATTTGTTATACTCGTCATGTAGAATCCCTGGTCTACGTATGGCAGAAGCAGTACCTTCGATCCTATATATTTATGAAAAGCTACCCTGTTCAATAAAAAAGTTGAAGTTAAATGTGAATTATCTGAAACTATAAGGAGTGTTTGCTAAAACTGGGGTAATATATTATTAAACTAGTTTTGGAGAATGTATCAGTTTTACATTAATCGTTATAAAGGAATATTAATTTCCTAACAAATGTATAATGTGCTGTTTCTCGTGTAGGTATTTTCTGTGCGAAAGTTGATGAGTCACAACTTTAATGGCTTAAAAATCTTATTTTCTTTAGTAGAATTGTGACAATAAAATAAATAAAATGACAAGCTTCAGATTCTGAATAGATTATACGGAACTTTGCATACACTCTATTGTGAACAATAATGTGTGGCGTACAGTGGAGTAGCATACCCCTCTCATTGTGTAGGGGTGCTTGCATTTAGGCCTATAATTACCAAATAACACCAAACTAAATGGGTGCTCCAATGGTAATAACATCTGCTCTGTAGACAAAGAGTTTCACAAAGAAAAGAAATAAAACAAAGATTTCTTGAAGCTTGCCGCCCCAGACAAGAGACAGTAATTATACACCATTCAGACCCTTACATTTAAATACCTAGCAGACATATTTATGGTCATTCCCCACGCCTATGTGTACGAGATCTAACTCACCAGTCAGGAATGTTGTAGTGAATCGTCTTGGAACTCCCGCAGTGAAGATGCATAACGGAGTGTTTCAAGTAAACACAGGCCTTCCTCAATGAATCTTGAAGTGGGTAATTTTGGCTGCGGTTGCTCAATAAGATTGAAATTCTCAAGTTCTCCCGAGGAGATAGCTTTTCAATCTGCAACGATACTCACCACTCCTGTCAATTGCCGCAATCCTTTTCGATCATTAATCACCACAAGTTTGTGCGTGTATCCATACTCTGCATCAACGCTTCGTTATTGAATATTCTTCGGTTTTCAATTTATCAACGTTAATCAGGGCATATGGAGTGGAGATAACCCAAACAATTACAGGAAAGTAAACGATTATATTAATAATTAGTACCTGTAGTGTGTGCTTTAAATGACATAAGCCTAAATGTCTGTATATTAAGTGTGCAGTAGTTACTTCGCATGAATTTGCCTGGAAAATTTAGTAATTGATCTTAGAGTGATTTTTTGTTAGTATTTTCTTTGTAATCCCCTATAGCGATACATAATACACGGAGGAAGACACCACTGCAGCCCACATAGATCTCTTATAACTAACATCCCCTGTGAGGAAGGGATGAATTGAAGGAGTCATAGAGGCCACAGGTCCCAGTCAGACAGGTCACAGAGATACGTGGAAGTCCCTAGCTGTGCCAGGCTCGAAGACCACTCCCACTGTTGGAACTGTCTATTATAGAGGGAGCAATGAATGACCCGTCGAACAACCAGCCGTTTTGTGTCCACGAGGAGTACTGTTTTGTTATGCTTTCGTTACTGCAAAAATCAGCTCTTAATTATTAAGAGGCCGTTCTAACTCTGTAGTAGAAAGCTTCTTTTTTCTTCTCCTAATCCACATCTTAACGAGTAAAATTGCAATAGAATTGTTTGTTATATTTATCATGTAGAATATTCTCTTAACGTGTGGTGCATCCAATGCATTTCATCCTCTATAGCCACCCTGCTTAAACATTAGACTATCGCTGTTCCTTTTGTACCTGTAACAAAGTGTGCGTGATGGAACTAAATTTTATGCAATGCTTTTGCCAATTAAATTGAAGTAGACACTATAATAAGCTTTTGCAAGAACTGTTGTCTTTTCCTGCATGTTTAACGTCCTGTAACGGGTAAGCCTTATATGATGAATGAAATGATTGAAGTGATGCTCAACAGAGCCTGGGTCCATAGAGCTTAGAGTTACTTGACCTTCATCTGTTTAGGATAAGGGAAATACCCTGAAAAAACCTTGCCCAGAGATTCTCAACGTAACAATAATAGTTTGCAGAAGCTATATAAAATAAGGAATAACAGCTACAGAAAGCCATATGAATATATTACCAGAGTTTTAATTACTGTAATGAAAATGAAGGAGAGACAAATTGACTACAATTAATTTATAATATTTGAGTGTAATAATAGGATCAGTAGACATGTGTGCACCATTCGCAATTTACTTTCTTCACATATAGATAAAAAAATTCCTGAACAGCAGGAGACAATGACTCTGCATAACCCCCATTTCAGCATGATGAATGATTCGTGTGATGCCAAGTAAGGTTAACTGTAAGCCAATGACAGACACATTCCTACAGATGCAAGATAAGCCATTCTGTTGGCCTTAAAAGAATCTCGACCTACAAAGTATGAGTCCACATGCATTAGCAACAGTATATTTGCACCTAATACAGGTTTATAGCATGCGCATGACTGACCAAATAACTAGAGCTCAACATTTGCCTATTTTGTTCCTTTGTTTGGAATCGCAGGTTATATATGGTTACTGAATAATGCCTATAGTTGCCTACTTTCATAGTGCGTGCCTTTTAGTAGCTTAAGAGCCTATTATTGCTTTTTTCCTACCGCGTATGTGTTTGTAGGAACGGAGGTGGAACATCTTAACCCACCGCAACCCCGACATGGATCATTTGCGGGCTACCACCCCCCAGGGGGAAGCGATGAGGTGAAGTGAGACCGTAGGCCTGCCAGAGAACGGAATCAACGAAGCCTAGAGACGCACAGAAGTCCCTAACAGTTACAGATATTGACACCTGGCGCACAACCGAAGTGTTTCCCCCAACCAGGGAGAGGACGACGAGGCGACCCTAGCGGTCCGGGCGGCAACTTCCAGGAGGGGAAGGGAAGTAGAGTTTCCAGAGCGCAAGCACCTGTGCCATCTTTCTGCATGCGTTGGAACGTACCGCGCCACCAAGCAAACCTGAAAGATGACAAGGGAGGGAAATGAGAAATGAAGGGGATGGAGTCCGTCGTAAAGAGAATCCATCCCAGCAATCTGCTAGTGACAAGGAAAAACCACGGAAAACCCCAAATTAAAGTGGCCGGTCGACGGGGTTCGAATCCGAACCTCCCGAATGCGAGTCACACACGTTGGTGTGGCGCCATCTCGCTCGGTTTTTTCCTACCATAGTTCCGTTATTTTTATTGGCGGTTATTTATTAATAATATTTCAAATAATGACAATTGAGTTTACCCTTAAAATACTCAACTGAATAGTACAATGTTAAAGAAATAATGTTAACAGTTTTCACTTCATTAAGAGAATAGTGAATTGCAGAAATTTCATGCATGAAATATATGAAATGGCAATTTGAAATTTCAGTACTGTTCTATCATGTCCAAATGTGTCTTTAAGTGCTAAATGAACAAATAGTTCCTCCTACTTCACTGTTTATTATTGATAGTGCCCACATTAGTATCCATTTTGAGAACAGTGCCTTTTTTGCCTGCCAATTTTAAGTTCTTCTAACGCCTATTGCGCCGAACTTTACTCATAACCAGGCAGTGAAACTTAGACACCAATGGCAGAGAGACAAATGTCTTCAGGTTAACTGTGTTCTAGAGTGCCGTAATGTGTACTGTTTACAATACGAGAGTGGATCCTGACACCTTGTAGTTCTACATAAAAATCGTGGATATGCCAAATTGTGCGCAATCAAGGGTCTGTTGAAGGGTAACGGTCTACCTGAGGACATTTGCACTTTGCCTCCATCAATACAGGTAGTGTTTTAAATGAAAACCGGAGGAGATTTACTTTTGAGGCTTTTAAAATATATATTGTAGTGCACTGGCAATGCTAATTCTGTAGCCACAAAAGCATATCATGAAAAAGAAACGACACAATAAAAAATTTAGTCACTGAACACTGTTTCACAATGAACACAAGGTATTTATATTAAGAATACTATAGATATACATGTGTTGTAAATCTGTCACATAAAATGGAAGTATTTTGATTTAAAAATATACATATGCATTGGTTTTAAGGGAAAGAATTGTATATATATATATATATATATATTTATTATTCATCAATTAAATATACATGAAAATTATTTCTCAGGTTGAACGAAATATGCACCCAAAGTAAGTGCGCAATGAAAGTTACCAACTTTATTTTTAAAACGTTTTGAAGGGTGAACAGTGAGGTAGTACATCGAGTGTTGCGTCGCATTTATATCGGTTTGTTTTGACTTGCCGCTCGCTCTCTCCGCACTGCTGAGCATGACAATCTATGGTATAATTACACCTTAACCGTTTCATCTTGTATTCAAGGTTCGCTGCCTGCTCATTACTATATACTCAGGTTTATACGTGCTGCGAAACATTTTTAAATATGAACACAAGTTCTAGAAATATTCATTAGAGTAAACCTTGTACTTTTTTGTTTAGTTTCGTTACATTCCATGTCGTCTACACCAGTTTTGTACTAGTAGGATCCCTTTAAACATAATATATTTGCTGAATCTAGGCTTATCTGCCCGAAACGTTTTTAGCTGTGGCCATAAAAGGATGCAAAATCCACTACGTTGACCTGCTGATGTAAGTTGTTTTAACAACCGGTTTACTAATTGTAGTGCTTTGGCCAGTAGCACCTCCGATCTGATAAAGTAGCATCAAATAAGTGGGAAGACGTAATGAAGAGTGCAGAAAAGATTAATGGGTGGGACTACGTGTACAACTCGTAAACAGATCTCGTATGTAAGTGTGTGTGTGTGTGTATGTGTGTGTGTGTGTGTGTGTGTGTTTATTTTATTAATTTTACGCTCCAAATCAACTACGTCACCACCTTAAAAAGTAATTATTATCTGTGAACTGGAATCTCGTTCTGTGTTCCAAGGTAAAGCAGGATAGGATTATACATTTAGTTACTACCTATTTTATATTAAGAATGTTTTAACTTCTCAGCCAAAAAGCAAATGGTATACATAATATACGATTTTCAGCCTGAGATAATGCTGTAATTTAAGCAAAACACAAAGGTAATTAATTTGTATGATTAAATGTTCACATATTTTATCTTAATTGGTTACAAACTACATATTTTAACATGTATTTGATACTGTCTAGTGCACGGAAACGTGCCGATATTTCTTGTTTTCTATACTGTTCTCCTTTATCCAACGTTAGCACTATCATGTTTGTTCCACACCAACATAGGTGAGCCATTCTCTCATGGATCTGTATTCATATCCAACACACACGCCTTAGCCTAGGAATAAACGTCAGGCCAAGGTGAGAGGGAAAGTCTGTAATAGGGAAACATATCACGTGAGTGGCTGGAAGGCATGCTTCGCCACGACTGTTTACACCAGTTCCTGGATGAGCCAGTTTTGTATTGGTGTGATGTCAGAAGTCTGGCACTCAAGCATTAACTCATGAACACGGGTTGATTTCATGCTCAGTAACGAAGGAAACGACAAATATTAAGTGAAGCACTAGAACTTGGTAAGGAATGTGGTTTAGTATTTCCTTGGCTATATTAACCGTTGCACATTATGCTGGCACGATACCATACATTCGACTGTACCTTTCAGAATGTTAAATTCATCAAGTTGTGAAACCAGATCGTAATACAGAAGTAATTATTAACACATAACTAAACATTAATGTCTTCATTTCAACCATCGGGAGGCATTCCTTGAATTCGAAGTGTTGTTGTGTTATACGGGTAGTTGAGGAAACAAGATTACAGTTCATGAGCAGTATGAATATGAATTTAAGTAATTCGTATAACAGTGAAACATTTTGAAAGGTTAAATAGAGAATTTCAGGATCTTACATTCAAATCTAAGGGTATAGATAGTTCAGGGGAGAATGGTGCTTATGAAAATGAACCAATCGTTCTAATCACAGGACCTCTTGCGCACCAATGTGAGACATCCAACCCTTGTGACAAACAAGACCCATCTCCCCTGCTTATCTTCCTACGGAGAGAAGAGAAAGGAACACACGCAGTATACGCACAAGAATAATGGCGAACACGTGGGAAGGCGACGCATATTTGTTTCGCGTCATATACTTCACTATAAAGTGGGGACGGCAGGGATATTGCACTCAGGGGTTCTCAAGCATATGTAAAGCATCCACATAGAGGAAACAAGGTAACAGGTAAACCAGTGACATGCATGACAAATTGAGCCGGTAATTTTTAAACCTGCATGGGTCGCAGAAACGTTTCGAGAAGAAAAGATGTATACTAATGAACTCTTAGATCCGTGACAACTAAAGGATTGTAACTTGGTGTCGGAAGTACTAGACATATTACATCTGGAGTATTTTATTTCACAATTTTTAAGTTATCTTTTATAATTGTACTTCTATATTTTAAAAGATTGCTCATTGTATCAACGCTGGTAGCTTATTACAAAACCTAGGAGTTTATTTTTTATTTTATCTTTGTGTTATTACTTATTTATGAATTAGTTGATGTTGAATGAGTGGATTTTTAAATTTCGAATATTAATTTAATATTAGTTGAATCAGCACTACTTATTTGAAATGATCTGGAGGTTCATGAAGCCCTTCACTGCTTTGCTAGGGCGCTGATGACCTAATAGTTGACACCCTTGAACCTACATCACACTCACACTGCCTTGCGGACAACAGTGGCAGTCGAATTGACATCGCCGCAGTTGACAGTTCAAGAGCTCAAGCTGTAATTATTGATCTAACTATATGAGTGAAAGTATCAAATACCCAGCCTTTGGAAGATGATTATGAAAATAAAAACATATATGAGCCTACAGTATCATATTTTTATACAAATGCAACATAAATCACATTAAAGTGACTGGTCTTTGTTTTCGATCACCTGATGCCATTTCAAAATTGTTGCTTAAATGAAACTGCTACAACATTGATAAGCGATGACAACTAATAAAGCATTCAGTTGTCATTCTTCGAAATCATTTAAATTGTATTAGAATGTCTTAAATTTGCTGTTATTTTCATTGCATCTATTTTCACATTTGCAGTCCATTCATTTTAAAATTCAAGTTTTTTTGAGTTGTGTTTCTTGCAGGACCACACACACACACACACACACACACACACACGCACACACACACACACAGCGAGAGAGCGAGAGAGAGAGAGAGAGAGAGAGAGAGAGAGAGAGATTTTCTGAAAAGCCCCGAAATTTATATTTCCGATGAACTCCCGAAATTGAACTTTTAGTTGGAGTATAATACTTTTTATTCTTACCTATATGTTAGAGAAAGTAATAAATCAAATAATCTCGAATGACATTCAAAGATGGCTATAAAACCATTGTGCTCTTTACACTGACATGTGGAGGGATTTAAGTGCTTGTGTCTGGAAATGAAGAAAGAAAGCTGCTATAAACACAATAGCCTTGCGGATATTGCAGTGTCCATCTTCTTCACAGGAACAATGAACGAAGATCATTACAGGAAAGCAAGGTATTACAACCACAGCAGGAGTCTTCAGACACGTTCAGTATTAACTCTCCAAACATGGGAGCACCGCTAATGGTAAATATAGTTTCGGAAAATAATTACAGGGCAGCATTGTCCTGAGATGCTAGAGGGGCTAGCAGTGTTATTGTTGCAATGTACGATACATCTAGTACAATGGAAGGCGTATCTCCCTGATAATGTCTAGACCTTCTCATAAGAGCTGCATCCTGTGGTGTCATCGCTCGATGTAACTCTGGCTTTCTTGTAAATGAGTAGCATTTATTTTCGCTATACCCCTGGTTAGATGACATGACCCATGATACATATTACATTTTATGCTCCAGGATGCCTAAATACTTCTGGCAGCTGCACTTTAATGGACCTGATTAAAGTGCACCTCTTCATTAAAGTGCAGGCTTACACCAGTCAGGAAAAAGCTCAACTATCGATTATTCTCGCATCGAAATAACATTATTCTACTTCTGTATTACCTAATAAAGTTGTTAGCAGATGACCTGCAATTATATTAGCTACTAATCGAATAGCTAAGGTGCCAGGTGGAATAGAACAACTAGCTAGAGCGATTTTAGAAAAAGTAAAAATGTCGGACACGAGTGACAGTGAGATGCAACTTGCACCGCCGGAAAAGTTTACAAAAGCAAACGATGTGACTAATAACAGAAAATCAAGAAACATATACGAACAATTCTATCTACAATTCATAGATTGGAGCAAATCTAAATAGATAACCTCATTTTCATAAAATGAATTACTGGTGTACTTCGAACTATTGTCGCAAAGTATGAAAATATCAATTTTGTGGACTCATTACTCTATTTTAAAATCAAATTTTCAAGCTCGAGATCAGAATAAAATCAATACTTTCGCGTCTGCCACATATTACAACGCTGCCACCTGTTTTACTGGGTAAGGTAAGCTCAATGCACTTATTGAGTCAGGTAAGCGTGTAATATTAAAAATAATGTACAAATAGTTTTTAAGTTACACACATTCTTGAGTATAAATAGTCATATGAAACTTGACTATAATAGAATTTAAGATGTCCGTATGAAAATTATAAAATTCGCTCCGCTAGTTACAAAAACATACTCGCACCTTAATTACTACCACTAGAATCTCGTTGCATAATATACCTACCATTATGCAACCTTACCATTAAGACAGGCTGTTATTGTATTCAATATCATGCATAATTGGCTCATTAGGGCATGCGTGGCAATAATATCAATGACATATTTCCTATAACAATTATGTACTCGTAATACCTCTATTCCAAGTTGCCATTGCCTATAGAGAGAAGACAAAACCATTTTGTCATTTTGTTTTATCTGAGCAATGAAGATGCAGAAATCTCAGTACATAGAACTATTACTTACCACGCTCTACTGACATTAGGCTGCTTCACAGTCCCTAACATCTCCTCACTTCTCTCTTGGGAAGGGAATATGTGCAACTACACGTTTCAAGAACATATGAAAACGCTCTCGCTTATGTGAGCTGTAGATGCTAAGTAATTTCATGATTTGTTTTCTATGATATTACGATTGCATAAAGTGCTATATCCAATTTTTGGATACTTTAAATATTACACTCGTGAAAGTTGTGCACCAACAAAAGAAAATCGCTCACTCGTTCCATTATCATCAAATTAACCATTTGTATAAATTACTATTGTCAAAAGGTTTGACAGCCTTAAGTTTATGAAAAGTCAGTATTTTAGCCATTATAATGCACTCTTTAGTGTAATGTCCAAGCATTTTATGATTATTAAGCTCCTTTTGTAGTTTCTCTGGTTTCTATTTCACTCCAAAAATTTGATATCAAAATTTCACCAGAAATGATGTTTTGAAGTCCCCTGAATAAAAAGCATGTTTAGAAAAAGATCCGTTTGTGTGAACAACATAACTAAAAATGAAAATTTGGATAACTATTAAACTGGGTGTTTAAGTTCACCATCACCCACACAAAGCTTTTTAAGAAAGTCCTTCTTGCCCATACTACCTTACACATAAAAATGTTTTATTAATAGTTTGTTACCTTCTTCAAAATGGCTCTACCGATTTAAAGAAAGTTCCATATGTTTAAGAGGGTTTCTACACAAATAATCACCTTGAATTTTCTGGGATAAACTTATGTCTTCTTCGTTCGGAATGAATTTTACATAACTTTGCATAAGGTTTAACAAGCTTACTACACAACATATGTAGACCCCGTTCAAATACACAAATATCTGTTGCTGGTTTTAATTATTAAATACTTCATACATTTCTGGTGCAAATTACAGCATTCGTTTTCTTCTCTTGGCCATGTAACGTGGAGTTTGAGAGCTAACATAGTTAGCTCTTGAAGATGGTTTGTAGAAAATAGAGTGGAGAAATTTATATGAATATGATATAATTTTTTTATTTTTTATTTTGGTAGCCCCTTTAATTTGTGATGATATTTGAGGCTTTTACTTTAAAATCATTGATGGTTACGAAGAAGAAGGAATTATTGCACCGTTATTATTGCATAATTGACAAGAAATGTGCATTGAGTTTCCATGTGTTGGATTGCCCAGCGTTCTAGTTTCTTAACTCAGAGATTTCGGGTTCGATTCTCGAATAGGGGATACATTTTCTTTAATTAAAATCGTTTTCTATCCTGCGCAGCATAAATATGAGTGTATATAATGCCAAAGGATTAGGAAATGAAAAGTTCACATACCTACTGTTCAAAGAATTGCAAATACCATCAGTTGTTCCTCAAGACAAAGCCCATCGATGTGACCATGGAAGTTACGTAAAGTAATACAAAATACGAACTCACCAACTACAAAGAGCATATAAAATAAGATTAGGTGCACACTTAAAGAAAACTCCCTCTTTAGAGATTTTTTGTGAAACACGGGATATTGTCACCTTTGCGAGGTTTAAAACATCACACATACGCACACACATTCTCTCTCTCTCTCTCTCTCTCTCTCTCTCTCTCTCTCTCTCTCTCTCTCTCTCTATCTATCTATCTGTCCGTCTATCTTTTCTCACTGGAAGTTCTTTCTTCTTAACCGATAAAGTTCCATCAATGGCTTGAGTTAAATTTAGGTTAGGAAAGCAGTACCTATGTACAGAGATTGCATTTGCCAATTATGAGGACTGAGAAGAACCCGGAGAAAACCCCAGGCAGGATGGTTTTGATAGGATTTTAGCAACATTTTTTCCCTTCCCTATCCTATAATTGAATGATCTCGACTACTCGTAATTGTGGTGTTTATTGATCAAACACAGTGTAAATTAACAGTTTCTAGCTATAGATGATATATTTCAACTCGTAATGCATGCCCATATTAGTTCCTATTCTTCAATTCACAGGAGCTATTTCAAAATTCAAACCGAATTCCACATGGAAGTTTGGTAAAATGTAGGTACATTCAAATTGCTTGTAAGGACCCAAACAAAAAATAATTTGCAACATATCGCGAAGATAAGAATAAAAATTATGGAACCCCATCATCGCCAGTGCAATGTTTAAAAGGAACAGTGCCTTATTTCAAAGGAGGGTTTTGCCTCTATAGAGGAGTGAAGCGATCAAGCACATCACGTCTACTAGAGTCACATTTACAACACTACAACACGAGCAAATATCGAGATAATTTCTTTGCCCCTGCAGTTAATCTTACAAGCAAGGCAACAAACATCTCAAGACCGAAATTGTTTATTTCCCTTGGGATAAGTTTCCAGAAAATATATCCCTCAGCACGTGGCGTTCCATCACAGCAACATGTTTACGATGTGCGTATGTTTTCCCTTCAGACGCCCGCTATAAAGAAGTAGATAGAATTGTCAATATAGTGTAACCTCGTTCCCCAACGAGGGACGAGAGCGCATTGAGGGACTATTTTCTGCTTGAGTAGTTCACTACAAGCTACTGAAATTCATTCAAACGTGTTAAATCGGCGGCAACTTCAACAAAACGTTAAAAAAAGCACTTATGTCCTTGTCAGCATTTGCAACTGAGTGACCAATATTGTTCTTACTTTTTACTTTCTCTACTACGTATAGTAAGTAGGGGAAGTATGTTTTATCAAAAATCAGCACATATATGTATATACAACACAACTTCGTCTTGTATTCGACCCAAAATTTCAATGTGGAGATTTAACCGGAAATATATGTTTTGAGACCCCCTGAATCCCAAAAAGAACGATTTTAGAAAAATGTTCGTATATGTGTGTATGTGTGTGTGTGTGTGTGTGTGTGTGTGTGTGTGTGTGTGTGTGTGTGTGTGTGTGTGTGTGTGTGTGTGTGTGTGTGCGCGCGCGCGCGCTCCTGTGAACAGCATAATTCAAAAACGAAAATTCGGTTAAAAGCCAAAGTTGATATTTAAGTTTAATATATTTCAAGGATGCGACGCAAATATTTTGAAGAAAATTCCTCCAACCCTAACCTAACCATTACATGGAAAAGTTTTCCAAAATATTTATTTTCTCAAAAATAAGTCTAGCGATTTTGATTAAGATGCCATGCGTTTAAAATATGTTTAAGGCTTGTAAAATGTATATTTTGAATTTCCTTGCTTAGCACATGTAGTCCTGTTTACTCTTGATGATTTTAGCTGGTAAACTGTAAGAAATAGACCAAACCTGACTATACAAAAATATAGACCTTGTTAAAGCACACAAGTAATGTCCAGATGCATTTTTTGTGGAGTAAATCATTTCGGAGATATTCCTTGTTATTTGTGTGGCATTTGCAATACTGAAAATTGTCTCAAATTTAAGGTAGTTGTTCAGTTTTGTAACTCTTGGCTGTGCAAAGAGAACGGAATTTCAAAGCCTTCATATAATGACCAGCTGTAAAAGATTTGGCGGATAAGTAGCGTATTGACCAAAACACTTAATATACATTTCCCTGCACTTTTAACATCATATTGCACTGTTTTCTTGCATAAGTATTAGGAATACACCTTTAGGAACAATAATTGACAAACTTAATATGCATTTTATTTATGTAAATGTCTGTAAACGGCACTTTGTTGAGGCAAGGTGCAGAAAGTGACGAAATTATGCACACGTGCTTCACCCAAGGCATCAGGGGCGCTTGCCTCAATAAAGTGTAGTTTAAATAAATAAAATACATATTACGTGTGTCAATTATTGTTTATAAATGCGAATTCCTAATACTTTTACAATAAAACAGTGCAATATAGTGCTAAAAGTGCGGGAAATGTATTTTAAGGTGCCGTCGCTATAGGTCGTCCGCTTTCTAACGAAGTTTGAAAAAGGTTATTTGCCTTTTTAAGAGTTTCAGGAAACAATGTAATGATCTTAAAACAATAATAATGTACTGATGTTATTTATCAAGGCACCCAAAATTCCCCAACGTAAGTATTTGTGATGAAAATTGGGTTTTGGTCAATGCTATACATTATCTGATTTAACTATCGCTCAAAGCCTACTGCATTCCCGTAATCCCCGTGCACCTATAATAAAAATAGCAATAAGATAATTTCCGCAAATGTTTATCTCGACTAATATGAAGAACATAGAGGAAGAGTGAGTGAGTGAATGAGTGAGTGAATGAGTGAGTGAGTGAGTGAGTGAGTGAGTGAGTGAGTGAGTGAGTGAGTGAGTGAGTGAGTGAGTGAGTGAGTAGGTGAGTGAGTGAGTGAGTGAGTGAGTGAGTGAGTGAGTGAGTGAGTGAGTGAGTGAGTGAGTGAGTGAGTGAGTGAGTGAGTGAGTGAGTGAGTGAGTGAGTGAGTGAGTGAGTAGGGTTAAGGGCGCGTCGACAGCTAGGTCATTAGAGCCCCGAACATAGAGGAATAAGAGTTTGTAAGAATGATCAGTACAAGAGTAGAGAAAGTCATGTGAGTGCAGCACATCAGATTTTTTAACCTGGATATAAACCTTTGGTTATGTGCCGAAATTTAAACAATAATATTGTTGTTACGCCTGCAGTGAGTATAACGCACATTTGGCGTTATTAAGTAGGTAACACAATAATTCAGAGGTCGAGTCCACCTCCTACAGCCCAGTACACATTTTATGAGGTGGCGTGCAACTTTTGAAAAGGGGTGTGAAAAAAGAGGTACAAAGCGGTATGAGTTTTTAATCTGGTAGGCGAGACGGTGCGTCTGGCGGGGCACACAATATAGGTGTTGATGAGGTTCATGGATAAAGATATAATGCCCACACCCATAAAAAGTGCATAATAGCAGAGGGTCTGGGAAGAGAACCTGTCACATGCAACCGCTTCAAAGAGAACCGAATAATATATTGCAGCTTAGTCATAATTTTGTGTTGCTGTAGTACTCTCGTGAGAACAGGTGTGGCATTGCTTCAATAAAATATGGAACGGAAATCCGAAACAGATATTAGATGTTCATCGGTGCTGTACACGGATGTAGCTTCTATATTTTACTTAATACAGATATCGGCTTTAAAACCTTTTAAAAAGCAACAGACAGGTTAGAAGATGAAAATGTTTCGTCGGCGGGGTATTTTATGACTGAGATATTTTTAAAATAAATGTACTTTAAAATTTAGTGTTATATCCTGGCACGTTTATAAAGGTAGTATTTAACATTGTTTATTTTCTTTTTACCTGTTTACATGAACCACATACCGACGGTGCAGTACTTTATGACCACCTTGACACTTTATTGTTTCTCAAAAAGACTAACAATGAAAACTTTGAAACAATTACGCAGTTTAGTAATAAAAACAGTGACTGACAATAACTATTAACTGCATGCCTTTAATAAAACAATTGAATGACGGAATTTAAAACATTACAGAAGGTGGGCATAAGGTATTGCTTGTTAGTATTGCTAGGGTTAATGTACAAGGGGATATTACAAGTCGAGCCGAACTGGTATTATCTCTCATAAATTCATCACCATTTCATCCCAGAAACTATTGAAAAACCCGCATTGAAATGTTTATAGGATGTAGATGATGTATTTCAAGTTCTTTGATTTATTTTCATATAATACGTTTCTTTATTAATGAGGACAGAAGTTTTTCTCAATTGTACCCTCCTTGGATTAAAATTTATCATCAATAGTTATACTTTCTCTACTACTTATGGTAAATAGAGGAACTATTGTATTCCACCCAAAAATTCGATGTCGAGATTTCACCAGAAATACATGTTCTGAATAAAAAACAAAACAGTTTTAGAAAAAGGTCTGTGTGAGAGTTTGAACACATGCGTGTGTGCCTGTGTGTGACTGACTGTGTGTACGCGCGCGCACGTGTATCTCTGCTCTCAGTCTGTCCGTCTGTGAACAGCATAACTCAAAATCGAAAAATTGGTTAAATACCAAAATTGGTTAAAGAGGTGGAATCTGGATTGAAAAATTCAATGCCATAGCTGGGATTTGAACCACGGATCTTCTGCTTATCGAGCGACTGCTTTAACCACTAAGCTACCATGGCCAACTTACCAGTACGACATTAAATTCCCCAGCTGATTCGCACTTTTTCCCGGTTAGACCACAAGGGAATCTCACATCAGAGATAAATACCCCAAGGGTGGCTTACAATATGTCCCGGGTTTAAGTAACCTTTAGATGGTAATTATTATTTAAGTTTGATACCTTCCAAGGATGCGACACGAAGATTTTCAACAGCCCTAACCATCTCGTGCTACCCTTTACATAGAACATTTTGCAATATTTCTATTTTATAAAAAATAGCTCTACTTTGATTAAAATACCAGATGTCTAAGATAATCCCCAGGGCGTCTCCTCTATGCAGAGGTTACCCTCAACACCCGACCGCTGTGTCCTCCAGCCGCAGCCAAGGCCACGGAGGAGTGCAGGTTGAGGGTGGCCGGGGTCAGCACGCCGACTCCCCCTATCTTAAAGTGACCACGTGACCTTTTAGGGGCGCTATCTTTCTCTCAGGATAGCTCCTCAATTGGCCCCTCAGGGACATAAGGAGGCTGAGTGCACGCCGTACCAGACCTCCTAGCGGGGGACAAATCCCATGCGGGTACCGGGGATCAAATCCAGGTTCCCCGTGCCAGAGGCAGGTGCGCTACCAACTGTGCTACGGAGGCGTCAAAGAAAAATGAAATGTATATCCTGAATTTTCTAAAAAGGTGTTCAGAAGCTCTCTTCATTCTCGATGACTTTTGCCTAACTGGAAAACCATAAGAGATAGACAAAACCTTACTGCCCAGAAAATGTATATCGTTTTAAAACACATAGTTTATATCTTTTTTTTTTTTTTCCTTTTCTTTTGGGAGGGGGTAGTGTGAACCACCTCGGAGATATACTACGCTATTTGTCTAAATTTTCCAATAATTATAACATTCAATTTTTTATCTCTGAGTCATGCAAAGAGAACCGCATTTAGTGACCAGCTTTAAAAGATTTGACTATTGCTTAAAGTCTACTGTGTTCTCATATTCGCCTTGTACCTACAAGAAAAGCAGCAATTAGATAATTTCTGAAAAGATTATCTACGAGTAGATTAACATGTTGTAGAGGAATAAGCGTTTTTTTAAGAAACAAGAGTAGAGAAATTCAACACATCCGATATTTTTTAAATATTCAAACAACTTATTAACCCTAAAGTAGATTACAATAAACACGAGAGAGAGAGAGAGAGAGAGAGAGAGAGAAAGAGAGAGAGAGATTTCCAAAAACGTTATGTGTTACATTCACATGACTTTTAATCTCCTATTGTTAATTAGTTGGTATACACACTATATTTACTGTCTTCACCACGTAGCTACATAGTAGGTAGAGAAGGTACTGTATTCCACCAAAAAGTCTATATCGAGATTGTATTGGAAACATATATTGGGACCCTTGTATCAAAATGAAAAAACATTTTTAGAAAAAGATCTGTGTGTATATGTGAACAGTGTAAGACAGAAACGAAAAGTCGGATAAATACCAAATTTGCGATTTAGGTTTAGTTTCTTCCAAAGATGCGACACGAAGATTTTCTAATATATTTTTAATTGTTTTATTTTCTCAAAAATGGCTCTATTTTCATTATAATCAAATACAGATATTGACAAATACAATATATGTCTTGAATTTTCTGGGAATAGCCTGTGTGGTCCTCTTCGTTACGAAGAAATGTTGTATAATCTTGTAAAGCTGTAAAACGTTAAGGGGCAGACAAATATGTACTACAGAAACTATATAATTGTCTTAAAAGCACAGAACTCCTTTGTAGCGTAAGCCACTTCCCAGATATGCATCAGTGATAGTTCAACTGTTCGATAATTTGCCATTCTTTTAAGTCTTGTTGATCTTCAGTTGTTTGTCATGACTGCATGGAATGAGTATAACGTTTTAAGGCCAGCACATAGCGTCCACTTCTTAAACATTTGGCTATCCCTGTTCCTATTCTATCTGAAAGCTATGTTTAATGTAACTAGGTTTATCTCAAAACGAAGTAGACACAGAAATAATTTCATGAGAATTCTTTGGATAGTCATTAATAAACGATAGAAGGTAGAGGAAAGCAATGTATGTAACACATCACTTTTTATTCTAAGACTTTATTTTGCCTTGAATTTATTTTGCGTATAAATTTACCCGTAACGGCACAATACATTCTTAGCAACCTTGATAATCACCATAGGCATGCCTTATACACCTCTAAAAAAATCTGATGTGTTACATGTACATGACTTTCTCTACTGTTGTATTAACTATTCTTACAAACTCTTCTTCTTGTTAATCGAAATAAACATAATTATCTTATTGCATATTTGTTTGTAGGTGCAAGGGGAATATGGGATTAGAGTAGGGTTTGAGCGATAGTCAAATCTTCTAAAGCTGGTCGCTAAATGAAGGCTTTGGAATTCCGTTGTCTTTGCACGGCCAAGAGATAAAAAAGTAAAAAACGACCTTCCATTTGAGAAAGTTTAAGTATTGTAAAAGTCACACAAATAACAAGGAATATCTCCGAAATAGTTCACTTTACATAAAAATGTACTTGCACATAACATGTGTTTTAACGACATCTACATTTTTGTGTATTTAGATTTGGTCTGTCTGTTTGCATAATTGGATGGTTTACCAGTTATGCAAAAGTCATCAAGAGCAAACAGGACTACATAGGCTATAGCCAGAAAGTTCAAAATATGCATTGCATTTGCCATAAAAACTATCTTAAACATAATGGATTTTAAATCAAAATGGTTAGTCATTTTTAAGAAATTCAAAATTTTCAAAACGTAGTCCATGTAGGGTAGTTTAGGGTAGAAAAATTTTCTTCAAAATCTTTGTGTCATGTCCTTGAAAGATATTAAGCTTAAATAACTTTGGTTTTCAAACGGCTTTTCGTTTTTAAGTTATGCTGTTCACAGACAGACAAACACACACATACGGACCTTTTTCTAAGAAATGTTTTTGTTTTACTCAGGGATCTCAAAACATATTTCTGGCGAAATCTCGACATAGAAATTTTGGTCGAATACAATACTTCCCCTACTTACCATACGTAGTACAGAAAGTAAAAATCTGTGTTTTGTAAGTTGGAAAGAGAAAATGGCATTAAAATGTGAAATGTATGCAAACTGTAATAAAGAGTACAATATAAACGCGTGGAAAAGCATGCTACACATACCTTTATGAACAGCTTGTTACTGTATCCAATATTGTGCACAATTGGTTCATTATGGCACGCGTGCTAATAATATTAACGATGCATTTCGTAAAGCAATTGCGCAATACCAGTATTACAACTCAACGTGGCTTGTAGAGAGAAGATAAAATCGTTTTGTAATACTGTTTTCTTTCAGTAATGATACAAAATCGTCCGTACATTATTAAATGTACAATAGATCTGTTTTATAATTACTTAGCATACTCTTGTAATTATAAGCTACTTCGCAGTCTTAACATCTGCTCACTTCTCTCCCAGGAAGGGAAAGCGTGGAAGTTGCCTGTCGGTTCAACACGCCAAGTAATTACGAATGAAATGCATGAAAAGACCCTGTGTCATAACATATGAAGAAATTATGTCAGGAATTATGCGGAATTTTTTATAATGTATTTCCCCCAATATTGATAATGCTAAGTTTTTTTAAAATATTGTTTCCAAATCGTGGATAATCTTAATATGACACTCGTGACAGTGTCGCATTAAGTGATAACATTACATACTACGAACCTCCACTCCTGCCATAATCATCAAAATTACTCACTTGTTACACAAATTATTACTGCATTATTCCCCTCTTAATATATCAAAACTACAGCAGCTATGTTATGTAGCTCAGAACCTGGTATCAGTTGAATGTATTCTACGTTTAAGTATCTAAACTTGCCCTTCAGCATCATTTGGAATGTTTAAGCACAATAATTCTGCAGTTGTCCAGTCATGGTTGCTGCAATTTACATCACAATAAACGTCACAAATGCTCTTGCCCTTGCAAAGGAATGTAGTTGTAAATGTAAGCTCACGAATAGATGATGATGATGATGATGATGATAATAATAATAATAATAATAATAATAATAATAATAATAATAATAATAATAATAATAATAATAATAATAATAATAATAATAATAATAATAATAATAATAATAATAATAATAATAATAATAATAATAATAATAATAATAATAATAATAATAATAATAATAATAATAATAATAATAATAAGAAGAAGAAGAAGAAGAAGAAGAAGAAGAAGAACAACAACAACAACAACAAAGACATGGTTAAAGTGGATTTACTTGGCGCGTATAAGTAAGCACCTATAGTTATTTGAAGCAATGCGTCGTTTTAACTTTTTAAACGATAAGTGTACCGAATATCTGACCCATCGTTGACAATGAGCAATATGGCATTCTTTGACTCAGAAAATATTTGAGGCACTCAATTATTTTGGCACCCAAAGGGGACTTAAGAGGAGCATCGAGCACAGAATTTGAGAATAGTTGGGGACAACTTATCGTACTCCAGCGTGGATGTCGACAGGGAAAGATAACAGAAGATGGAGAGGAAGAATCTTGGCTATCAGACAAAAGCTAGGGTTCGGAACGAAGATTTGTGAAGGAAGTTATACAGGATACATCAGTCACCACAGATTTTGTAAATGGAAGTGGGCGTTTTATGTGATGAAGCTTAGGAACAAATAACAGACACCACTGGTGCAGCATCACACTGCCCATATTCTCTAAGAAGCCTTCTAAAACTTGACAATCTTAAACCTAGAATTCATAAGGTGAGCGCATCAACTTAGTTTTTATTGACTTTTCTGAAACCACGAAAAAGTTATATGACAACATTCAAGGATACACGTGCAATTACTTTGATCTCAGAAACTGTAACTCCCCATCGATAGTTTTACATTTACTAAGCAAATCTGGTTCATAAGACTGAATACCGTCATCCAAAATGACAAGGAATTTAATTAGTCTAAAAAAGAGGGCGTGTGCCTGAGAACAGCACAAACAATCGAAAAGTGTGATAAATATTGGGTATTTCAGTTCATCTTCCAAAGATACCACACAAAGATCTTCAAGAAAATGCCCCACACAAAACTAATCTTTAAATAAAACAGCTTTCTAAATATTTGATTTTCTAAGCAATGGCTCGAACCTTTTGACTGAAATACCGTATTTATTCACATGGCATGATATGATGGCATGGCATGATATTTACTTGACAAATAAAATGTATACAGGGTTATTACAAAAGAAACAGACACCTTCAATTTGTTATAAATCCATAACTATTAATGATATAATGAATCTGTTTGCACTGTCGTATAGAGGAAGGCTTTAAGGTTAGTTTGTGAACTCAAAAAGTCCAATGAGTGATCCCTTCGCCACACGACACACATCGAGACGATAATCAAGTTCACCTAAACCCTGTGTAACATATCTGCATCGATACTGCCACGACACCCCTTCATGTCATCTAACTCTACTAACACAAACTTTCAGTTTCCCAACATAACACCGCAACATTATTGCACTTAGTTTTTGTTTAATAGGACTTCTAACTTTATTTCTTTTGTAATAACTAGGGCTCAGATTTTTAGGAAAATACATATTTGGTTTGCGTCCTAGTATGAACTTGAAACTGAGTTTAATGTTCTGGATGTTTACACTGGACCAAATATTTTAAGTTTTATTGCACATAAAAGTGCAAATTTTCTGATTTTTTATGCAAATAAATGTTTTCGAATATTCACATAAATTACACAAAAGTCGCATAAAGGAAGCCTTTTTAGAATAATTTTCATATATTTGCAGAAAATCACATAAAAGCAACAGCAGAATTATTTTTAACAAGTCACTATCCACTTTAATGCTTAATTAGACATGCCAGATGACGCAATTTGTTATTCATTATTGGAAGATTAATATGTCAGCTATGGTATCCTTCAGTTTGAAGAAAATATAAACATCGTTTCTTTAGCTACATGAACTCGCAAGATACATATCACAAAATTTGGACATAAGTAAACGCTAATTAAAAATATGAGTGAATCAAAGGAGCACTAACAAATTAACTGTTTTAAATTTAGGCGCACATTGGTAGTAGAAAAATATCTTATGAAGCTATAAATCCGAGTGATGAGAATATTACTTTACTTCATAGCATACTTATGGCACTGTTATAATTTTATTCGCTTTAAGCAGGAGGTATAAACATCTTTGCTTCAGACTGACACTGAAATTAGGGACTGAATGTCTGCAACATTGGTGGTGAACCGCGTTGTAAGGTGAAACGTCCAGCATTTAAGTTAAAGATGTATGTATAGATTTAGCACTTAAGTGAAACATTGTAATTTGTTTTTTGTCTTTTTAGATATTTTCACTTGTTTCTCAACAAATAACTGTGCAAAATAGGCTAAATGTCCAACAATACAATAATCTCAGAAATGCACATAAGTGAAGCCTTTCAACTTGATGAGCCTCAGTATGCGTGTTTAATTGTGATATATTTTAATGGCGTTTCAACAGGTACGCTTAGCGATGAATATTACGGTCATAGTAAAACATGAGTCTAAATTCAAGATTGCTGATACGCTTCAGTTAACCATCGCTGTTGAAATGGAATTGCTAAATATCTGAGCTATGTGGTTACTGTAGTTTGCGCAATGTCTGAAATAAGTCTGTTTAGTGAAACAAAAGATATCGCACAGAATAAATTTTAATTTCTCTGCCCCATATCTGTTTTTCCATCTAAAAATCCGAAATCGAAATTTCACCTCAGGGCCCACTGAATCTAGAATAAAAATTATAACAACACGAAATTTCGGATACATTTCAAACTCGGTATTTTGTCTTCAGCATCTTCAAGCTACATGAATATTTTCAACAACCTCAAATTACATTTACATAAAAGCGTTTTTGTCATGTCTGATTTTCTGAAAAATGGTTAAAAATATTTTGCATTACAAATTAAAGGTATATCTTGATTTTTATCTTTTTGCAAATAACCTGTGAAGTTCTCTTCCTTTTAATTGTGAATACTTTTGTATAATTGCTGAACTATAAAAAATATAGGAAATCTTACTACTCACAAAAAATGTAGAATTTGTTTAAAACACACAATATAGAATCTTTTATGTCATTTAACCGCCTCTGCAAATGTTATTTCGATTAACACAAACAGAAAATGTTGGCTTTGTAAGAATCGTTTGTGGAATAATGAGTAGAGAAATAATTACAGATTTTCATTTTATCCTGAAACAGTTATGAATCCTTGAAAAGTGTTACATCCCTAATTCAACAGAGAAGCAATAGCAGCAGTCCATTCAACGGAAGTCAACTTTTCGTGATTCTTGGAAACGGCTGAAAAAGCAGACGCAGAGGAAATGGAAGAACAACATGCCTCATTAAAATGACGGCAAGTTTTCCAAGTAGATAGGTTCTGTTGCGGCTGCAAGCACTTGAGACGTCTGAACCCTCTGGTATCCTTTTGAAGACCAGGCCACAACTTCAGTGTGTGTGTGTGTGCGCGCGCGCCCACCCGCCTTCGGCTCCCCTGAATCGAATCGATAAGCAATGGGTAATTCCCCCTCGACCACGAAATATATCGATACTACATACTCATGTATTACCTCCACCCCGTTGTCTGCTTAACTTGCTAGGTCCTATTAATAGGACTCAAAATCCTACAATTCATCACGCAGTCCATGTTCGGCCAGGCATGTCCATGACGGGTTTGTCAATGTAACCTGCATAAACTGTAGTAGGCAGAGCTAACATTCGATACCGATATTTCATCAGCAAATACACGAAAAATATTTTTTTTTATTTCTTCACTGTGCACCTATTGAAGGAAGAGGAATTATTGTATCCCCATCCAAAAGTTGACATTGAGATTTCAACGGAAATCGCTAGAGGGATCAATTTTACAAAAGGATCAGCGTGAGTATGACCTCCCCGCCACACACATACACCCACATATTCCCTTCCTAAACGTTTTCTTTTGATTTAGAAGACCTCAAAACACGTGTTTCACGTTTTAAATCTCAATATCAAATTGTTGAGTAGAATGCAATACTTCCTCTACCTCCTGTAAGTAGGTGCTAGAGAAAGCAAAAATGTAAAATGCGTTTAATAACAAAAACAATACATTTAGTATAAATTATAATAATTAGTTAATTACATGTTGCGTTTACTGTAATTTCCTTGCATTCCCTAAAACAGAAGAAACCCGTGTTCAGGAAGCATTGAACAATATAAAATACATATATGTGTTGTATTACTTGCAAATAATAAGAGAGCACCTTTAGATACGAGTATTTATTTCAATTTTACGTTAACTCTGTGATACTATTTATATTCAACTTATAGATATATTTATTTAAACAAATCACAACATAATTTTATACAAAACGCGTCTCATGATAGGAAGCATGGTTTATACCAGGCCTGACGAACCTTACTCCAAAGCTGCAAACAGAGTTTCTTCCCTGGAAAATAAAGATCCTGTGAGTAAAGCGGGATCTTGTTGATTGTTTATACTGTTATTGTCCATTATCACGGACTACACATGCTAGTTCAACTGCGTTTCATCTCATGTCTTCACTGAGAGGCAGAATACGCCACTGCCGTCTCTTGCGCCGTGGAGTTCCGCAACTGTTATAACGCACGAAGGGCTATCTACTTCCGCCGATGACGGATGAAATGGGCCACCTAGTAGATGTTGCAAAAAATATACAATTTGCATTTAACATCAGTTGCTGGGATATTTGTTTCTGTCGAGCTTTCCAATATTATTACACATTTTTCAAAATTCCTAAGTCAGCATTCTTTTACTTCCCGTGCTGTGATGAAGATTACTCAATATCAATACCAGCATTAAGAGGGCAGCTTTTTAAACATTTGATTTTCGTCTTAAGCCCCTATATCCTCGTGTGTAGTTGCAATAAAACGTGTACTGAAGGCATCTGCGCCAACATTTATCATATTAAAGAGGAAGTAGATGGAGAAAATGGTCGTCTCCTTACGCCGGTGGTAAGCACTGCTGCTTACCAAGCGGGAGGCCCGAGTTCGATTTCCAGTGCCGGAGTGGGGATTTTCTCCCGCTGGCAGACCTGGTCCGGGGTGCACTCAACCTCGTTAGGTCCCTGAGGGGCAAATTAAAGACCTACTTGATTAACAAGTAGCGGCTACTTGTCGTGAAGACCGCATAACCAGCCGGGAGGGCCCGGGGCCCCTGAACACGTCCCACCTCTCGTTCTGCACCCTAATTCATGACATTTGTAGTGAGCAGAGATGGGGCACGCAGCGGCCGGGCAGCATGTCTAGGCCAGATGAGGGCTGTTGCGCTGGGTTTAGTTTAGTTTTAGATGGAAAAACAGCATCTAGCTATTAAATAAATTATAATTGGTAGAGAAAGTCCTGTATTATTGTTGTACTTGGTTTGTTTATAGACATTGGTACCACAACAAATATAACGGAATTATATATGGCTAGAGATCAGGTAGATAGAGAGAGAATTTGGTTTTCTTATAGTAGCCCAGATAGTGAAGAAATGCGGTTGTTTTGCTGGTGATAAAGTGCGTTTTACAAAGGAATCGTTGGTACCGACTAAATTATTTTGCATACATTCTTGTAAAGGGAACAATTAACGGATGGCCAAGTACTGTATCTACTATGCACTACAATAAGTTTATAGATTGACGAAATTGACGAAGAGTAACAGTAGTTTACTGACAAGTTTTCTTGCTGTCCACTGTTAGCCTTAATTCCAATGGAACGCTGTACCCTGGAAGAGCACCTCATTAGCTCTATCGTCTGTTACTGACCACCCTCAAGCTAGATATTAGAGTGAAAAAAGGACGATGATAGTGTGGTGATGTAGTTGATAGCTGAAGGGGGACTGACTTCCTATCTCTGCGGAACGATCTAGAACGTTCTTCAGAGTAACTTTCTGCCCTCTCCCTCGAACCTTAAAAGCTCTTCACAAACATTTCAATTAGGCACCCGCTCAATAATCAGCTTAACACGTTGTTGTGCTGGGTGTTGAAAGACGATAGCTGGAGTAATTTCTATCGTAGCATACCCTTTGTCTTCAGAAGGGGCTGAGCAGAAGTGGGGCTACAAGATTCGTCCATTAGAAAGAAGAAATGACAGGGGATGCAGAAAGAAGTTGGATTCCAAGGCTTTTAAGGATGTACACAGTAAAACATTACAGCCTTAAAAAAGGAATTATTTTGTTTCTTACAATCACAGTATTTTCTTTAGCCTTTTAACTAAAAGATATACTTCTATCTACCTCATTTAAATCGAGATAAACACCTACAGGAATTGTCTTACCGTATAATGTCCTTGTAGATATAAGGGTTTAGTAGGCGATGCGGAGTGCAATGTAATGACTTTGAAATTTCGTCACATTTGCATGGCTAAGTCAGAAAAAACGAGAAAAAAACCGAAAATCGATTTCCCATTTTAAAAAAAAGTATGTATTTGAAATTTAAACCAATAATGACTATTTTGGAAATGGTTAACACTACAAAAACAAAAATTATTTTACATAACTGAGTGCTTTAATGAGATCTACATTTTGTGTGTAATATGATTATGATTTACCAATTATACTAAAGTGTTTCTGAAGGAAGAGGATTTCAGAAGCTATTTCCAGAAAAGTCAGAACATAATTACATTTCATTTCATGTCTGTAAAAAATATGTGTGCACTGACTAGACTTTTTCTGCTTTTACACAAACTATTCTTACAAACGGTACTTGAAATATTTCGGAAATTGTTCACTCCACAAAAACAAAAATGTATTTGACATAAATTGTGTTTCAACGAGATATACACTTTTTGTGTAGTAAGATTTTATCTGGCCACGCCGTGGCCGAACGATTAGACCGCTTGACTCTCACCAAAGCGAGCCGGGTTCAACCCCAGGCGTCCGAATGTGGGATGTGTGATGGACAGATCGGCGCAGGGGCAGGTTTTCTCCGGGTTCTCCGCCCCCCCCCCATCATTTCACCAATTGCTCCATCGTCACCTTTTCTATCTTTCGCCATCATTTCATATCATCCACCTCTCTCACACCAGGCTTCGGGCTGATCATCCATTCTGGTTCCTCTGTGTGTTCAACTCGGGTTACGAAGACCCATATACTGGTCAGGAGGGCTCGGGGCGCTGACCACGTCCCACTCTCCACCACTGGACCCACTCATGACGCCTGTAGTGGGCAGAGGTGGGGGATCCAGCGGCCGCACTCAAAGGGCTGTAATGCCATTGGACAGACAGGCTGACAAGATTTTATCACGAAAGATTTTATCTTTCTCTTACTGTTTACTAATTGGACAAAAATCATTCAGAATGCAGATGACTTTTGAGGGCATTCCCAGATAATTCAAGGCATAAATTTCATTTAGCAAGAGAATACCTTAATATGGTATTTCAATCAAAATCACTAGAGCTAATTTAGAGAAAATCAAAACTTTTGAAAAATGTTGCATGTGAAGTGTAGTGGGGATAGGCAGGTTTTCTCGAAAATCTTCATGTCACATCTTTGTAAGATGCTAAACTTAAATACCAAGTTTTGTATTCAACCGAATTTTTGTTTTTTTAACTATGCTGTTCACACACACACACACGCACACACACACACACACACACACACACACAGAGATGTTTTTCTAAAAATACTTTTTTAGATTCAGGGAGTTTCAAAACAAGTACTTCCGGTGAAGTCTCGGCATAGAATTTTTCTGCGGAATACAATACTTTCCGTGCTGTAAGTACGTGGTAGAGAAAGTAATTAAGGTTGGAGAAGTGGGCTAATTTACCAAGCGAAATAAAGGAGAAACATGGCCAAAATTAAACCTTATAAGGATATAAGATTTGAATCTTTCACGGCGATGATAATTAATTAGAGAGTCTTGGGTTACCAGCCGTGTAGTATCTATGGAATTGTTCGAGCTTTAGGCCATATTAAACTCAATGGTAAGGATATTAAGGAGATTGGTAACGAAGAAAGGTGAAATAGAGTCTATGGTAATTTTAAATATTTTTCTAGAGCGGCTGTGGTAGCAAGATAATCGCAGCGTTAAAGCTTACCGGGACCAGTAGAATGGTAATTTGTAAGGGTGAATTACTATATGTTCAGTTAATAAAGAGTTAGCTTATTTAAGAAATAATACTTCAAGTAATGTATAATAATGTTATTCGGCTAAACTGGGTGGCTCAGTTGGTTGGACGCTGTCCTACTGATCCCAAGGTCGCGGGTTCAAATCCGGCCGAGACCGATGGTTTCTAAGTGTGTTTAAAAACGACAGCTCCATGTCAGTAGATTTACTACCAAGTAAAAGAACTCCTGCGGGACGAAATTCCGGCACACCGGTCACCGTGATGTGATGTGATTCTAGCAATTGACAGCGTCGTTAAACAATAAAATAATTTAATTTAATTTCGTAATGTTATAACCTTAAGGCACAGCTTTGTCACTACTAGCGACATATGAGAAAATTATACCGGGACGAACGCAGTCCCGAGTTCCGAAAATGCCTATGTTCGGGTTAACCTCGTTTGTGATATGATAACCGGAGGTGTCTGCCCTAAACAAGTGCAATGATAGAGATTCACCTTGTCGGCAGACGTATCAAACTCGAAGGCTACAAATCCAAGTGTACGCCCCGCCCCAATGCCAACAAATGCCTTTCAACTGCCTTTAAACCAACACTAATGGAAACGTTTGTATTAATGATGAAGAAAGTAAATTGTTTCCAAAACATAAATACCTGGTTACAAGAAATACCACCCTCTTTATTCATTGCAAATTCTGTTTTCCATTACGAACTCATAATTATTTGGCACCTATTACAAGATATACCTACCACGAGAAGACAAATTATACTTCTAACACTGTATGTGACCTACGCTACCATCTCTAAGAACTAGAGTGAAAATGTGCCCATTTCACACAAAGAGATCTCACCGTGGCTTCAACTTCTTCGAAAAACGCAACACCAAGATTTTCAACAAAATTCCCTTCCAGACTACCGTTCACATGGAACATTTTCGAAAATTTTCAATTTATAAAAATTGCCCTGATTTTGATTTAAATGCTATATATTGTGTTTAAACAATTGTGTTTGATTTTATCCACTACATCTGTTCTTTGTCATTCTCTAAGCTCGTAAGGCCATTGATTTCCTTTCACCTATTGCAAAGGTCATTTTTACAAACAGCTGACTCAGTCCATAGGTGCCTGTCAAGGTTACGTTTGTTTACTACAATGAGTCATCATCATTTAACAAAGTATTAAGGCAATGCAGTAAGGAAAAGCTTATTTGAACAATTTCTCTGAATACTACTTCCTCAGGAGTTAATACAGTTAAAATGTATTAATAATTTTAATACAGTTAAAAATGTTTAAAAGTTTACAGAAAGTCACATTGCAAAGATTGAGGCACGGGACTTCTAATCCATAAGTTAGTAGAAAGAACAAATAAAACCTTCAGTTTACCATTTAATACATGACACGAGTGATGATGAAGATCCCTAAAAAGAACTCAAGAATTAATGACTTATACGAAATAAATAGCACTGGAAATTTTTGGTGTTGTTTGGCCTTGAGCCTGAGATCACATTCTGTATTTCAATAACTATAAATTTTTTTATTATTATTATTATTATTATTATTATTATTATTATTATTATTATTATTATTATTATTATTATTATTATTATTATTATTATTATTATTATTATTATTATTATTATTATTATTATTATTATTATTATTATTATTATTATTATTATTATTATTATTATTATTATTATTATTATTATTATTATTATTATTATTATTATTATTATTATTATTATTATTATTATTATTATTATTATTATTATTATTATTATTATTATTATTATTATTATTATTATTATTATTATTATTATTATTATTATTATTATTATTATTATTATTATTATTATTATTATTATTATTATTATTATTATTATTATTATTATTATTATTATTATTATTATTATTATTATTATTATTATTATTATTATTATTATTATTATTATTATTATTATTATTATTATTATTATTATTATTATTATTATTATTATTATTATTATTATTATTATTATTATTATTATTATTATTATTATTATTATTATTATTATTATTATTATTATTATTATTATTATTATTATTATTATTATTATTATTATTATGTATTATTACACCATGTAGTTAACCGCGGTAGAAAAACAAACTTATATGAGTGTAAGTTTAATAAAATTTGTTATTTTTACGGCATGTGTTATTGCTACTCCCTAGAGAGAACGGAAAAGCAGGAGCAGGCGTGTCTCATAGTTATACTACAGCGAACCAACAGACCTCTTTAGTATCCTGAATGGAACATTTCCAGATACTATATTAATATTTAATACTTTTGCTTTTGGTGACATGAAAAGCACAATGTATAACGAGCTGTTTTAGACTTGCAAGTTTTGTAACAACGTTTGCAAAACGAATATCAACTCTTTGAAATAACTCTCGGTCTTTTAGAATTTAGGATGCTTCTAAGCTTCAGTGATTAGCCCTAGTCATGGCGGAGACTTCGATGATTTAGTGTATCAAAGATGACTGTACCACATGCAGAGTTTACAGTACGCTTCCCGACATAAAGTCATAACATCATTTTTGTTATGCTAGCAATCATCCCCTACTTCTGCTTTTAATTTTAATTGTGTTGATTTAAGGAGACCAATAAGTAAAATTAATGCACTGTTAAAATTCTCCAAACTGATGGATCGATGTTCAATAAACTATAAAGACAGGCAAGTATAGGTAAAAATTTCGAGAAATGTTAAACATTGTGCAGAGAATGTTGAACCATAGAATTGATTCAAAGGATTGGTACCAAAGCATTTAAGGCACACAATAATCCTACCAAATTAACAAACACTTTGACCACACACCATCATTGAAATAAAATGAATTTCACGTGGCACTGAAGGTTTAGCTTGCAAAGTTTTAACACAGCTATAGCTATATGCATAAACACTTCGATAGCTATGCGTTAAACGGTTTCTTTTATGACATGTATTTAAATAATCTTATGTGTTGCTCTCACAAGAGTTTCTCTACTCTTGTATTAACCATTCTTACAAACTCTTATTCCTCTATGTTCTTCGTGTTAGTTGAGATAAACATTTGCAGAAATTATCTTATTGTTTATTTCCTTGTAGGTGCAAGGGGAATATGGGAATACAGTAGACTTTGAGCGATAGTGAAATCTTTTAAAGCTGCTACATTTCGTTCTGTTTATACTGTTAACATATAAAAAAATTGTTCAGCTGAAAGATATTACATGGTTCCATCTACGGAACCCACTCAGAACAAATTGCCAAAGCAAATTCATAACTATCAGGTGAATGACAGACAACAGGCGAATGAAAGTTTTTAAAATATGTGCATTTCTTAAATTCTAGAATACTTTTAGCAATATTTCGCAAACATCTTACAATAATTGTCAAAAATCTTACACAGTGAAGAATAATCTGAGTAAACTGTCACCAATGCATTACGAATTTCGACCAAATTTCAACAAACTGCGATTCCAGAGTTTGTCTACTGGGGAAGGCAAGCAGTTAGAACAGGGGTTCAACTCAGTTTGGCAAGTACCCTTAATTAATCTGCACATTACCTAAAATTAGGAAACGAAAATATCTGTACAAACAAATAAATATTAGAAATCAATACGCTGGTAAAAATCGTTGTTTACACCAGTTTACTTGTGTTGTTCTTCATTAATACGTTTAGAAAGCTATAAGCTTTCTCATTGTAGTAAGTAAAAGGTAAGCTTCTGGAGTGATCTACAAATATATTTATAATTTATTCAGCGCGAATGTTTACATCCTTGTCATTGCGAACTAAAGCTGATGAATTGCAATTCAAATTTTACAGTAGAGGGGTTGATTGTCCCTTCCTTCTTCAAACTCTTGCGTAGTCACTTGATACGTTCTATGAGATGTTTTATGAGTCTAGAAGAATTGACAAATTATTATTGTTCTGCGTTGGCGTTCTTATTTAGAATTCAAAAGCAATGAATCCACACCATTTGATGCAGACAATGTGGATTACTACCCTTGTGTAACTTTACCGTTTTATACCCAAGGATTTCTAAGAAATAGAAACTTGAATGACGACGAGAACTGGTGGTTTTCCAAGAACGAGGTTCCCAAAACGGAAGACACGTATTTTCCTCACAGAGATCAGGAAGGCGAACAAAAAACTGGCCGGAAGGCAGTTGTTTCTTAGGAATCTTCAATGTTCTGGCGGGAAAGGTTTCTACTGGAATTTAACGAGGAATGTCTTTACATACCTGCCCACCAACCACGCCCAAAAGTAGTTCTTCTCATTTCTACCCCTGTTCCTAGATTTCATAGCATTTTTTTTGTCTTGTGTTCCCAAAGAAATCACTGTGATTTACGGGCGTGACGGTAAACAAACCATCATACTTAGTGACGCGGCAAGAATGGGGTTCTGTTTAGAGCGCTTTGTATCAATGAAGAGTGTGTTTCCTTGCTAAATTGTGTCTGCTCTGTGGGGATACTATACATTAACTAATGTATGTATGTACGTAAAAGAAATTAAACATATTCTTTGCATGTGTCGATGTTTTGGCTACATACTGCGATCTGAAAATAAGAAAGACTGGGATAGATTAAACAGACAAACCAGAGTGTATCGTCGTGCATCACATGCACAGCAAGATAATGCTGGGGAGCAACATAATATTACTGACAAACATGTCTGATGTTATCAACTCACACATTCAAGCTTAACTTCTATTTAGAAGCACATGCACTTTGGAATCGATGTAGAGTTGCTACAACGTTTAGAAAGGAACTGTGACTGACCATATACTTGGTTAAACTAGAAGCTCGGGACTTATGTACTTACAGTATTGTAAGTCGCCATTACGGTATGTTATCTCATATAAATTGAGATCTCCTTGTGTGGTTTACCGGGACAAATGCGAGTGAGTTGGAGAATTCAATGTCATGTCGGCACGTTGGCCAAGGTAGCTTAGTGGCTAGAGCAGCCGGATGATAACCGGTAGATTTGTAGTTCAAATCCCGGTCATACCATTGAATTTTTCAGTCTCGGTACCCTTTCCAATCCTATCCTACATACGGCTATTAAGTGGAGGAACATTAATTACATTGATTTATAGGGAAATAAACAAGAATCCGAAAGTCAGTGCTGTCAAGTTGGCTGCGGATCTGGGAAGACGTGGAATTAACGTTTCGGCCAGCACTGCCAAGTGTTTGTGGAGAAGACGGATAACTTCGGGTACCCCGGAAGAACTTCTGGGTTAATAAGAGAAATCAAATAAAGCGATTAAGTTTCGCAAAGGAACATCGAAATAATGAACCATACCTTCTGGAAAAGGGCAATCTTTTCCGACGAAAGTAAATTTAAAATTTGTTATTCCGATGAAATACCTATGATTTGGCGCAAGAAGAATATAGAGATGGATCCAGAAAATCTAAATACCCACGGTAAAATACGAAGGTGGCTCAGTGAGTGTCTGGGGGTGTACGAGCGCTGCAGGTGTGGGTTGACTGCACTTTATCGATGGTCTGATGGACCATAAAATGCATATGAACATTTTAAACCAAGATCTGCATGCTAAAGTTCAGAAACTAGTTTTTGAGAATGATATTATTTTTAGCAGGACATGCAGCTGGAAATACTCGCTTGTGAGTTGCTTTACAACACACAAAAGCAACCTCATACCTACACCACCTCAATCACAGATAACAACCCTGTAGAACATCTATGGTCTCTTTTGGGGAAGAAAATCAGAAATTACAGCTTTTCCAGTAGAGAAGGCTTGAAAGAAGCATTTCAAACAGAATGGGACTTGATTTAACCAATGACAAGAGCAGAGCTAGTGGAATTAATGCCACGAAGACTGGAGACAGTTATAAAAGCAAAAGGAAAGCCAACCAAATACCGGGCTTTATTTATTTATAAAAATGTTACTAAAATTGTAGGTGTACCATTACTTTTTTTTGAGAAATAATCGCATTTGTTCATGTCATGGGAAGATTATTAATTTGTATATATTTTGTAATACAAAACATGAACAAATACAAAATATGCAGTACTGGGCATGATTATGTTAACTATATTTACCTAACAAACACATTCCTATTCCTCCGGTATTTTAATGAAAGTGTCTACGTGTTCGGCTACCTTTACACTCACTGTATGTATGTATATACGCTCGATCGCTTTGCTTCTAACCCGATTTCGTTCGGTTTCCAAATAACGAACACAAAGCTTCGCACTACTCCTTTGACACGCACACTTCACCCCCAGAGGAAGTCTCTTCCTAGCTTTCCGTGCATCCCAGTTTCAAGGCATGTAAAGATTTCGAGATAGGTATTTCCCAGATTGCTTTGAAACGCTATACATACACTTAAAAATCCCATGTGTTGTATTCACATTCCTTTCTCTAACCTCTATCGTTTATATTTATACAGCTTTACCAACTATTCTTGCTAATGCTTACTCTTCCGTCTGCTTCAAGTTAATTGAGATAAATGTTTACATAAATACATGCATTTCGATATAGGTACAAAAAAGACAGCGATAGGCAAATGAAAACGTGTTGGTATATGCTGGCCGTGAAATGACATCATATTTCAATGAAATCATGAGAAACAATTTAAGGTTGGCAGCATCTCGACAAATGAAACAGCAGTATTGAGAAGTCAAATCAATAATGACGGATCTCAGAAATGACTGATGTCACACAGCGAGTTCAAATACGTTCTGATTTTAATAAGATCTATATGTCGCATCTTTGGAAGATACTGAACTTAAGCACCAAGTTTGGTATTTATTCGACATTTCATTTTTAGATATGTGGTTCACACACACACACACACACACACACACACACACACACACACACACACACACACACACACACACACACACAAAGAGAGAGAGTCAAAACCTAATATTTAATTAAGATAGTTCATGAGGAATAGTCCATAACTAAAATCACATACATTTATTAAATTCGATATTGCAAATAACAGTCTGTAACGTTTATTTCTTGTCTCTTTAAGCCAAAGGACTAATTTTTCCTTGACCATTCCAGAGGTCTATTTTAAGAAGGCACAGGTTCAACACCAAGAGGTGGTTATTGTTTCTGCGAAGAATGTAGTAGAGCCTTCGAAGTCGTATTAAGAAATTCATAATGGAAACATTGGGTGTAGATTCTACCGTCATAATGTGCAAAATATAATAGTCAAAACAACATCTGTGATTACAAGTGCCTTATTTTCTTAGAGCAAATTTGGAGTAACGTGCATCCTCATTTGAACATATGCTTTTTCCTGATAATTCGAAGCTCAGAACAGTCCTTCTCCTGTACTGCGAGAACAGTTAGGATACTCTAATCTGAAACCTCTTCAAGTGGCAATTTGCATGCATACTTCCATGTGCTCCTAAACCCTTAAGCTTCATTAGACCCACGGCTACTAATACCCGAGGAATGCAACGCATTTCAAAAGAGCTAATCGCCGTGCAATAAAGGTCGAATATCAATTATTCACGACGAAATCACTGAAAACACCATGTGGTGGCCGTGTGCAGTACCCTTCTGAATGCTACAGGCAAATTCTGGGGTTCCCCTTCCCATTCATAATTTCGTGGTGATCTGGTTTGCGCGACACAGACTGTGGCAATTATTTCAATGCAAACGTTCAAGCTAGTAATGGATTATACCTACTATCCGTAAGGTCCTTGATACACTCAATTACAGCACGTCCTTTTTACTTTCTCTATTACCTAGAGTAAGTAGAGAAAGCATTGTATTCCACCCAAAAATTTGATACAGAAATTTCTCCCGAAATACATGTTTTAATTTTCTGAATAAGAAAAGCATATTTAGACAATTTCCATGTGTGCGTGTGGTGTGTGTATGTATGTGTGTGTATGTGGACAACATCTAAAAAATGAAAATTTGGGTAAACAACAAACATCTTTAAGTGTGCAACACCAACATTTTTAGGAAAATTGTCCCACTCCAAACTGCCCTTCACATGGAAAAAATTGCGTTTATTTTCATTTTATCAAAAGTATCTGGGACAGTAATCAACATAGCAGATGATTAAAATATTTGCACAACAAATAAAATTTATACAAGGTGGCCCATTCCAGCCGGCCCTCGGGTAAGTATATAACCCTTTGTGAGTTAAAACAGCTGCAGAAATCACAGGGGTAAATCCAGTCAATGGTGTGTGTGAACTTTGTTCTGCTTATAAGAGAGAGATCAGCAGAGGAAATGCCCAGGCTTCAACTGGTGTGTGCAGCGCGTGATAATAGAGAGGAACAGTCTTAGAATACTTTCCACCTTACTTACAAGACTTTATTTACAAGGGAATAAACTCAGTCCTATATATGCTACTGTTGTCTAACATTACGGAATACAGATTCCAAATTGCAGTAACAAAATCCATGCAAACATGAGGGCGCGAAATGTTTGATTGGCATTTCTTTGTTTCTTATTAATTATATTGTTGTATTTTATTATTATTATTATTATTATTATTATTATTATTATTATTATTATTATTATTATTATTATTATTATTATTATTATTATTATTATTATTATTATTATTATTATTATTATTATTATTATTATTATTATTATTATTATTATTATTATTATTATTATTATTATTATTATTATTATTATTATTATTATTATTATTATTATTATTATTATTATTATTATTATTATTATTATTATTATTATTATTATTATTATTATTATTATTATTATTATTATTATTATTATTATTATTATTATTATTATTATTATTATTATTATTATTATTATTATTATGACCTACTGAATCGTGCAATGAAATATTAAACGTGAATTGAGAGTTTATTTCGATTAACAAGAAGTAACTGAGCGAGATGGCTCTGAGGTAATGCCTGATGTTCGCATTCAGGAGGTTCGACAAAGGCCTTCCCTCGAATAAAAAAAAAACGTTTGCCCAAAAAGTCCAATTTCAACTTTCCTTAAGAACATGGTTCACTAACTTACAGTTCTATAGATATCTAAAATCCACTAGGTTTCATTTTTTTAATTGTTTAATTTAATTATTTGATTTCATTTTTTTCATTCGTCGCTAGACGAACACTGGGAAGCATAATTACATCTCCCGAATGTCCTGTCCTTCCATTTCACTCCATTTATAATTGTATCCATCGTTCATCCCGTTGGTTCTTTCAGGGTCGCAAGTATCAGCGAAGGCTTCAGGTGCAGGTTAGCATGGATGATACGCGCAAAGGAGCTCTATCCGTCCCTCGTTATCGGTGGGATCTGATGCGGGGGGAGGGGGGGGGTTGTCATACGGGGGGCATTGGACCATGCCGGGGTCCCCCCTGGGTGCACACGCAACACCTCGAAGAGTCATCAAACCTGGTAAACCGTAGGGACCTTAAAAGTCTGTAGATTCTTGCGCGGGTATATCTTGTCCGAAAGAAATCTTATGTGAGTGATTTCATGAGTCTGTTTCTGCTAGCAACCTTCCATAACAGTGTACTAACAACATATAACAAATTGTTATGTTTTCACAATGAAGCTAAATCACAGTATCTTCCATGGATTCTAGATTTTTGTATGTTGTAGCTATTCAAACCTGTGTTTTCATAATAACATTGTGTCAAAACCTATTAAAACATGCTTGTTATACATATACACTGAAGTTAGGTTTGGTACACGTAAATATATTTACACTTATTTCGGCATACTGATTTAGCCTTAAATATATTCAGGATTTATAGGTTATCTTTGCCTTTAAAGACAAGCAAATGTATTGTCATATCTTCAGATATTATGCATTAACATAAAACTTTTAAATATGGGGCGGTTTTTATGAATGATACACAGCAACATTTATAATTTAAGATTCGAAATTAATGCTTTCTTTTGTAAATAAGCTGAAACAATAATTTCTGCTACACATGTAAGAACAAAAGATGTTTCACCACAGCGTGTGCCCACAAAATTCAGCCAGAGAAAAGCTTGTAGTAATAGATCCCTGTGCTTCTCATAGCTCTCATATAGATATGATAAACAGCTATGCTTATTAAATCTAAACCATAATTTCTGTAATCCAAATGATAAGCGTTCTCTGCTGCACACATTGAAGTTAATCATTTTAGAGTGCAATCAAACCTACCATTTGGTTTTAACAGTCGTATAAACCACATAAATTCCGCACAAATCAGTTTTCCAAAGAACAAGATACTTAATGCAAGAATGCCCACTTTAAAGAGTTTATTCACAAAGCCATTTACCCAATATTTGTGTCTTCTGCTCCAGACTATTACAGCATATTTGCAGTTTCCTACTGTCAGTAGCTGGACCTGAAAATGTGTTTTCACTGTTGCATATTAATACCATCTGAACCAAAATGCTCTTGATTTTGGAATGCATAGTATGCGGAGGAAGCCAAGCGTGGCGAGTAAAATGAGTTTTCCAAAAAGTGTATGCCTACATCATAAATGTGAAATTCCGACAAAGAAGCAAAGGATGAAATCACACACTCCAATTTGCGAAGAACTATGACACGTTTACACTCTCCTCGGTTTTCCAGAAATTGTCAACTGACCGCTGTATGACTATCAGTCTTGAAAATACCTATAAAGGGTTTCAAAATGTCAGAATCTGACGTTTAACAGTAAATTGGAATGTAACATACTCCATACGAAGTTTCTTCAGGTAGTCAAGCTTTCCTACATTTAATTTCCCAATATTTCACAACATGTGTGATTACTATAGGGATTTCAGTTTGTCATCAATTGGATTACGCCAGCTCTAGATTTAGTCCTTGGTATTATACCTTTGCTAGAGACGACATTCCATAATAGCTATATTCGATCACTCCTCTGTTCTTCCAAAATATCCATAGAAATTTCTGAAAATACCCTGTTCTCTTCATGGAATGAAGGCACTGGACACAAACCGATACCTACTCTTTTTTGTAAGTAAACTTATAAACAGCTACAAACTGCAATCTGCAGAATGCACGGTTCATTTAATATTATACCAATCCTTACTCTCACAACCAGGAAGCGTTTGCAAATGAAGTTCAGCAGTTTAAGATCACATTATTACACACATTGCGTGTCCTTCCAGAGTCGCTGACTTCAGATCGGATGTGAAGAGGAATATTCAAAGCGAGTTTTCTCCCATTCTCGGTTAACAGTACATATTCTTGTTCAAATGGCAACTGTCAAGACCTTCTCACGATACCAGAGTGCGAAGTTCATTGGGGTAACGGGATGTGGGATGTACCCGTTCATCTGATTACCCTCTCCTGCAGGGCTCTCAATGACAACAGATTTCCAAGATTCTACAAGAATAGTAACTATCTATTTTGACTTCGTTTTTCCGTGTCTCATACGTACTGCATCTAAATTAATATTGCTTAAATAGGCACAATGCATTCCAGAAAACTCGACTTTTTGAGGGGGCCTTTGATCTCTAATCATCACTTAGACATGGGGTGTCATGTTTCTATTTAATTTACACACACACATACACACATTCACCCCCTCACTCATATTTCCAGACTCTAAGAAGATTGAGAAATAATCCACGTTAAAGGAAAATTCCCAAGCTCCAGTCGGGAGTCGAACCCGGACTTCTGAATTTGAAATCTAGCATGCTAACCACCGGACCATAAAGGCAGTCAACTCGACGTTCTGCAGATATATGTATCTGCTCGCCCCTTTTAATTTAACCCTGACTGTTGAGCTAGTTTCAACATCCGACGGTCGTGTGGCGAAGAAATACATATCTTTTGGGGAAACCTAGACTACCTTAGTTAACTCTTGAAGGTATTGCAGGTGATGCCAATTGTAACATTTTATGAAAACGCAGTTAATATGATGGGAGTGTTTTAGGGTAACTTAGATAGCAGATTGTTGTAAACTGTTTATTAGAAAACCATGCAAGGAAAGAGCTGAAAACTTGTTTAAATATTACAGACATCAGCTGAGATCTATTACTGCATTTCTCACAGGACACGTTCCTGTGAAAAATCATTTAACATGATGGGAGTGTTTTAGGGTAGCTTCTATTGCGGATTGTGGAAAAAAGACTGAAGCAAACCAGCACATTTTATGTCACTGCGAGGGTTTAACTTACAGGAGATATATTGGCTTTGGAGAAATGTTTAAGAATCAGAAGAATTTGAAATTACATGTTATGATATTTTGTTCCAGCATAATGAAAAGATACAGGCAATAAGCCCAAGGCCGAAGTGCGTCCGGAGCAATAACGGAAATCTGACAAGACATGATAAGAAGGCATGAAGTTCGACTAGTTTCTGGTTCCACATAGCCTTCTTAAGGGATATCAAGCCCACTACATTACATTACAAAAGTGAAGCATTCAGGTGTAAACAATACATTTTACTGGGAAATGGATTGCGAATTAGCATTAAATTTTCATGTGACATTGGCAGTTTTAATGTGACTTGATATTGTATGTTATATATTTGTATTGAGAACAAATTTAAAATATATAATTCAATCATCAATATTTCTGTGTGCGACCTTGCCCAAGTAGGTAGCTTATGTACTTGCAGTCAGAAACAGATACGGTAGCCATGGGCTTCTATTTCCCTTCGTCTAATGCCGTCTGAAATACAGTAGTGTTGAGAAAATTTCAGTTTCTTAAAGATGTCGATTACCGTTGTTTACACCCGAACATCTCTGTTCCTGATCCTCATCCATCAGCACGCGCAGGTTTTCCAATTCGAATGTACACATTCAAGGTGAAAGTTGTTAGTTTAAAATGTTTAAAACTAACTCTTTGGGTTTAATTAACAAAATAGCTTTACACATAGCTGTAACAAAACCAACAAAACAATTCATGTTATTCCTTTTATGTAATATACTCCGTCGGAACTCATCCTTTTGTTGCCAAACCCACCCTCTCAGTAGATGTGCACAATAGATCCAATTGCTCTTTAATTACTGCTAAATGAATCAAATGCCAAAATTTTTAAAATGACGTTTAAATTCTTGGAACACATCAAAGAGAATAAACCTGACCTGTTGCATCCATGTGCCGTTCTCTACCCACTTTCTATAAACTATTCTTGCAAAAGCTTATTCTATCTCCTTCTTGCTCTTCATTACTCATTAATACATTTCGGTGTAGGAACAAAAAGAACACAGTAAGCTAAAGTGACAGTCAAATATTTTCAAAGCTGGTCCTTATGTTAAAGCTTTGAAATTCTGTTGCCTTTGTATAAACGCGAAAAGCACAGGAGCCAAAAAAAGGGGAAAACGAACAATAAAACAAAGTTTCAGTTGAGAAAAGTTAACGACATAAACTTTTCTATTTGACAAAAATTGTGTACTTTAACGAGGTCTACATATTACGACAAAATGGCAAAATCAATCGATTTACTTTTCTATCACTTTATGGTCTTCTAAATTTTTGCGCAATAACAACAGATCTCTTTTACTGAGGTTAACATAATCCACAGTCTTTCGTGATATTACAACTCACAATTGTTCTCTTCTTTTCGCCTTGACTCAGTCCTTTCACTATCTCTCTTCACTTTTTGTGTCTCTCAAGCACTAACTCCGACGATACGATCAATCACGTTCGTTAAAATTCTTCACGACCCACAGCTGTCTCGTACTCACTGACACACTGACCTCTCTGCTCTGCTGTTTCCTCGCCTCCTTATATAGAGGGGATGATGCCACACTGACCTTTCTCAACTTCCACAAACGCGCCACCGATGACGTAGCCAGATCTTACTCGAAGGTTCTGGAAACCTTTTGTGTTGCCACTTCATTGTTGTCAGTCTCGTGTTCGTTCGCTCGCGAGTGGTATGCGGAAGCTTGACCTTGCGCCCTTGGTTTGCTCGCCGGCCTGGTATGTGGTGTCAAGTAGCTTAGCCCCGACAGTCCTTTGGTTTGCGCCGCACCCGGCGTCACAATGATTTGTGTAGTGAGACTGTCTAATTCTTACGGTTTACCAGTTACACGAGTACAACAGTCATTCAGAATGAAGGGAGCTTCAAGGCTATTTCCTGAAAAATTCAAGATGTACATTTTATTTGTGGTGTTATTTTAATAAAAATAGTGTTTTCATCAAAATTGGTACAGACATTTTTGAGAAAATCAAACATGACGAAAACTTTTCCATATTAATATTAGTTTGTGGAGGGGAGATTTTCTTAAAAATCTCTTGTCGCATCCTTGGAAGGTCCAGAACTTATATCTCACTTTTCGTTTTAGTATTTCTGGTTTAATCTCGACATCGAATGTTTGGGTGGAATACAATACTTTCCTCTACTTACTATATGTAGTAGAGAAAGTAAAAGAGAAGGCAGTACAAGCCAATGCATGTCGCATTAAAGCTAAGGCAATACAAATCTAAAATGATTATAACTTTAGCCAAAATTTGCAGTGTGGTGCATTTAATATCCACTTTATGGACAAGAAGGTTCAGGTAAGAGTTCTGGATGTATGTACATTTCATTTCAGCCGCCTAATATGTATCATAATTTAATTTGTAGTCATTTAAAATTGGCTACATGGTAAGCCAATTCATTATCATCAAAAATTCAGCTTAGCACCAAACACGCATCTTTATCAGCTGTTATAATGGGCACTACCAGAAGAAATGTAAGATGAAAAAGTACGTCATCATTTGACACAGTAATGCGAACGGAGCTGTAAGTTCTGTTAAATAATGTGATAATATTGACATATATGAAACAAGTATCTGATTTGTTACAGTCACACGACTTTCTCTGCCCACGGCAATATATTTTCATACAAATTCTACACATTGCTCATAAAAGATTTACATATTCCATTTAATCAAGTTGAATGATGGCAGAGGTGGTTTCTTCCACTTTTGTAACAGGTGCAGAACATATAGGAGGTTGATGTGGCAACACAGTGCTTTGTGTTTGTCTGCCTAGATATAACACACTCTTTACATCCCAATAGAAGAAACTAAACGGTGCATGAAGGTGTATTGCTTACGAGAATGGTGACTATAATTTAGATAAACAACAGCGAATATTTCGAAATTGGATATTGCTACGAAAAACACAGATTGTACATTTTAACGATATCCACGCTTTTTCCTAAATAATATTTTGCTTATCTTTTACAGTTTTCAAGCTATAAAAAACTATTTAAACTTAGAAGAGGACTTTACAGGCTATTTACATAAAATAAAAGATAAATAGTTGATTAATCAGGATATTGTCTCAAACATATAATCTTTAATTAAGTTTGTGACAATCATCTTTGAAAGAATGAAAAATAACTAAACGTTTTCGATGTAACGACAATATTCCAAAATAATTTGAAAACAATTAATATACTACTAAACGTTAATCAAGAATCTGCACACCCTCTTGTGATTTTAAAACATAAACAATTTCAAGTGACGTATATAATTCACAAACTGTAGGTTAAAACTACCTATAAACACGCATATAAATATTCATGCCCATAAACATGAAATGGATTGGAAACTACACAAGACGATAAACTTATGTGTATGAGGGACTATGATCCATGATATAATGGATCTGTTTAAGTTGAGGAGGACATCTTCATCTTCCTCCACTGTAAGAAAACCACATTTCAGGAAACATATAATTGGTTTACTGCCACAAACATGAACACCATACGTGATGAAGTAATGAGGTTTGGAGGCAATGAGAGTTAATTCGTCAGGGTTTCTGCTGCTGGTTTAAAAACGAAGGGGAAAAAGTGTGGCGAATAACATTGCATGAGCTAGCAATCAAAGAAGAGAATTCTATGGCTAAAATATTCATATGCACAGAGGTCCACACGCTTCCACATGCGCTCCTTAAGAGCAGCTTTTGCCTTCAATACCATTTTCCAGGACACCCTCGAAAACCATGCATTTTTCACCAGATCAATATTTTATGGCCACATGTATGATTTAGGGAACTCCACAAAGAGGGGGATTATTTCGCTTCGTATCCCATTAGTTTTTGAATGAAGCTTTCAAGGGCTGTCCATTATTTTCATATGTCTTCACCGTCGAGTTTAGTTGGTGTTTGCTTAAGGAATAACGGGCATAGTAAGACTTTTTTAATATAATAATACAGTAGTAAGGAAGCCGATATATCTAAAGAAAATGTAATTTCTCCAGCAAACACTTAGACTCTTACTAGTCTTTCATGTTTCTAGAATTTTTAATTGCGAACATTGCTGTGCCTTTTGTGTTCTCAGCATAGATGAATATACACAAAGAAGCTATAACTCACCGTATTAATAACCAACCGACTTATCCGACGTTACATAACTAATTTTTTTAACTCACACTAAGAATTAATTTCATTTACCTCCCACCGTTCATTTCACAGTTATTGTACGGTGGTAGAGGATATTTGTGGTGCATCCTCCCAGCCCAATAGTCCCGACTATTCTTACGATGGAAAATCCCTTGATATTTAAGCAAAAAGATGTAACACATCTGTAGAACTTACGGCTTCCTTAAGCTCCCCCGACATTCTTCCAAGCTCCAGAAATGCGGCATAGCCTAAAAGTACTCTTTAGCGGTGAAACAATCATCGATCAAAATGGTCCAGTAACCGTTGGATGATTACAGCTTTGAAATTTTATGTGTTCTCTTTGAACCCGTGTTTAATTAGCAACACATAAGATACACAGTATACAAACAATACAGAAACCCTTAACATATACAACAAAATTGGGTGAAGCTGGTGAATATGTAGACTCCTCACTTCCAAGCCACCAAGTTCACCTCTTTGGAAAAGACAGTCTTCAACCACAGAGAAAAACAATGTACTCAGTCGTTAGTTAAAAAAATGTCGCTTCAGTAATTTCTAAAGTTTACGTGTTACACACAACGCTTGATGCAACTCTAGCATTAAAATACGTAAAAATAACTAATAAATGTGCTAAATGTAACATTGTAATGTATCAAAGGTCAGCAATATATGATGCAATATGGTTGCCAAGCAGATGTTTCATTTGTTTCAATACTTAAAGAGGAAAATGGAAGATTATGATAAAACTATTGAAAAGATTAATTGTATTTCGCTTGACATTTTGAAGGAAGCCAAGAGTGCTGAGAGTTTATTAACTCCAGAAAAATCAAGGTATGTTTATGACAAAGGATATGAAAAGTTTTGTGGATGGAGAAACGAAAAATGATTTAGTTTGTGAGATCAGCGATTTCAGGTTTTCTTGTAGGCACATTGGAGAAATTACATTGTGCCGCTGATGACGTCATTGCTGCCTTGTTGCAATGGTAATTACGTCATTCACTGTCTGGCAGAAAGAGGGCAATTTTGCACGATGTACGCCATCATAACAAGCCGTTTTAATGCTAGGATTGCATAAAGAATACTTTCTTACATGACGTTTCTTAACAGATATTGGTATTGCATGCGTACCAGGTGTTATGAACAAACTCGATTCTCTTCAGTTTTGCTGTGTCTTACTTCATAAATCGTGACCACCTAGAAACACAAACACACACACATACACACACACCACACACACACTCACACACACCACACGCACTCCACACACACACACTACACACACCACACACACTACACACACCACACACACTCACGAACACACACACACACTACACACACCACACATACCACGCACACCAGACACACACTACACACACACCACACACACACACCACACACACCACGCACACCACACACACACTGCACACACCACACGCACACCACACATACCACGCACACCACACACACTACACACACCACACACACACTACACACACCACACACACCACGCACACCACACACACACCACACACACCACACACACCACACATACACTCACACCTCATACACACCACACACACACTACACACACCACACACACTCCACACACGCACATTCACACACTCCACACACCACACACACCATGCACACACTCACACATACTCACACCACACACACTCACACACACCACACACACTACACACACACCACACACGCACATTCACACACTCCACACACCACACACACTATGCACACAATCACACACCACACACACTCACACACACGCTCACACACACCACAGACACACCACACACACTCACACTCACTCATACACACCACACACACTCACACACACCACACACACTCCGACACACACCACACAGACACACTCTCACACACCACACACACACCACACGCATATTCACACACCACACACCACACACACTGACACACACCACACACACTCACACACACGCTCACACACACCACAGACACACCACACACACTCACACTCACTCACACACACACCACACACACTCACACACACCACACACACTCCGACACACACCACACAGACACACTCTCACACACCACACACACACCACACGCACATTCACACACCACACACCACACACACTCACACACATCACACACACTCACACACACCACACACACTCACACACACCACACACACCACACAGACACACTCTCACACACCACACGCACATTCACACACCACACATACTCACACACCACACACACACGCACACACACACCACGTACACACGCACACACGCACCCACGGGCTCACGCGCATGCGCACACACACATATACAGGGTGGAAGGTCCTGCTTCGGCCAAGCTTTAACCGGGGATTCTACATTATGAGTGTAAAACATGTCGGACACAATTACTGTCAATAAAGAACCGTTTAGCCGAAAAAAATGTCATATATTTGGAGCCATTAAGCTTCTTGACGAATGGGTATAAGTGGTTTATTATTTCACTAACTGTCGCGCATACATTGGATGAACAATGCTGTAATGCATTTTTACCTTACTTCGAATGAATTTAGTCACAATTTAATGTTGAAATGTGATGCAAAGTTTAATTTTAAGACAGACTTGGCAATGTCACGTTAAAATTTGATTGTGACTAAATTCATTCGCATTGAATTAAAAAGGCATTACAGCATTATCCACACAATATTTGAGCGATAATTAGTGATATTTATTAATAAACCATTTATACCTATTCGTGAAGAAGCGAGTTGGCTCCAAGTATTCCAAATATTTGACACAAATTAATTTTTTCAGCGAAACGTTTCTTTAACAATAATAATTGTATTGGTCATATTTGTTACACTCATCATGTAGAATCCCTGGTTAACGTATGGTAGAAGCAGTACCTTCCACTCTGTATATACATCTTTTCTCTCTTTACAACATTAGTATAGCTGTGGTACTTTAGAATGATCGTATGTGTCTGATGAAATATTTAGCTTCTCGAAATTCCTAGAGCTTTTTTCTTAAACATCTTTGTAATGTGAGTAGCGGTGTTTTGATACTGCCAATGAATCCCGTGTCAGCCTGTTAAGGTATTTAAATATTTACATATTTTAGTGTGCAACGTTTTAAAAAAAACAAACAGTAACATTTTGGGGAAATGTACGCGAGAAATATTTGTCGTATCTAAGTAATTATTTAAACTTCACATACACGAGGGGCTATGTTTGTCTTATGTCCCTCCGTTTATATGGAACCGTATTATTCATTCCTGGAAGTGGGATTGGCATCTTATCATTTATGAAGTCACGAAGAGAGAGAGTGACTACAAAAGAACGCGTGGTGCCTCTGATCAGATGAACGTCAAAAAGTGACAATGAAAACACTTTGGCTAGAATCAATATGTGGTCAACTGTAACTTGGCAAGTTGTGATGGAGGGTACAATGACCGAAGGTGGGGGCGTGTTTCCGAGGAAATCTCCATGGACAGGAAGCCATGTGTACCACCAAAGTCGAGATAAGACATGTATTGTGAGCGAGGGTTGTATTGTCAGGGGCGGACTTCCGTGTCCACCCTCGCAAATTTAACCCTTACCCCCAACCTTCCGCTGCTAGACGTCTGAAGATCGATGCTCTTATAATGTGTCGTGGGGAGGAAGAAATTTGATACACATTACGCAGCAGGCATGAGCTGGTTACCAGTGTCAATTTTTCTGCTAGATACAATTAGAACCATAATTACTCCAACAGTGAATTATTCGAGCTTTTCGGATAACTAAATGGACTGTTTCAATCTTTCAAATTTGCCAGCATTTCGACTAACTCGAACATTCTGCTACTCTAATGATTTGAATTTGTATTATTCTGATTAGTTTCGTATTCGAACTCCGTACTTCACTATACTGCATGATTCTCCTGACAGACACAGCACCTGTAATAAGGGTAAAGGTACCTGATACGGAGAGACCCCTGCTCCCAGAGCAGAGTACCACACATAGACCACCTGGCACTTTGTGGTTGTACCGTCACATCTGGGATGGAGGGAGGGAGGGAGGGTTAAGGGGAGGGGGGGAGAGACTCGAAAAGCGAACAGATCAAAGTGACCACGTGCGTAAGCATTGACGGGATCTCAAACTTCTGCAGTTCTATCCCATCCGACACTGATCAAGCCACTAACCCGCATATAGAGGCTGGACCTAGCCGAGCACTCCAACCGACTGCGACGCCAGGAAGAAACCTCCATCTCTCGGCGTAACACGCCAAACACAGTCACCTGGTCCTTCAACTCCAAAACAAATACTGATGAAGGAAATGATGGGAACAGGAAATGAGGGACAGAAAAATCGTGATAGAAGAGAAATCACCCCAGCATTCGTCTATCGATCCGGGGAAACGGCGAAAAAACACTGAGTCACGATTTAGCGGTCTCCTTTCATTGCAGCCGTTTCATACGTTAAAGGTGGCAACCTAACAAATTTATTTTTACCTCTAGGATAGCTCACTTAATCCCATAGCACCAGTTATTTATTGTAATCTGAAAACAAGCATGGATAAAGTTTTATTACAGTCGTAGGCCGAGTAACATGTGAGGTTCATATTTGGGAGGTCCCAAGTTTGACTCCCGTAGACTGCTCATTCTAATCTTGGCTTTTTCCTGATTTTCTCTGCTCTTAGGCGAATACTGTGATGGTTTGTCATCTACAGCGATTCCTTTCCCTATTTCCCTTTAATTCCGTTTCCTTATCATGTTTCAAGTGTGCTTCTAGGTTTCGCGGCATGAGGTGGCGCCGAACAGATGGTGCGGATGCTTCCTCCAAGGAAAGAATATTCCCCGTGCACACTAGAGGGTTCCATGGTTGCACGGGTTGTTCATCATTCTCTCTGGATAGCTCCAGTTTGGGTGTTCAAGCCAGGCAATGTTAGGGACTTTGACGCGTCCCTGTGGGCTGTCTACCTACGGCCTTTAACCTTCACTTCGTCACTTTCTCCTGGGGATGGTACCTACAACAGATCGTTGTAGGTTGCAGTTTGTGAAGTGTTCCCCACCGTGGTATAACCTATACCCTATCTCGCCATAATATTTATAACTCATAAAAAGAAAAGCCTTTGAGGACCTTTTAATCAACCTTCAAAAAATCTGCAATGAACATATGAAAGGAACTAAACAAAAATTGCATTATGGAGAGAATTTCAAATTGCAAAAAATTATAAGAAAACCGACTACAACAAAATCAAGTTTTAAAATTTCATGAGCTATGTGCATACACCTAATGAACATCTATTTAAACATTGCGTTTGCGAATTTAAAAGGTCAGAAAGTAAAATCTACAAATGGTTCCTGATTGTACAAGGTTTGAAGATTTTTTTCTATGAACATCTTAAAAGGTATTTTTTCAAAATGTCGAAAATTCGCTATAAAGTGTTCTTTATAACTGTTTTAATAACTGCTTCGAAAAAACTTTCCTTTCCATTACATCCATACCTTATTTCTTGGTGCAAATTAAAACCCTCCTTCGCAACCTATGAATAAGAGGTACTATCTTTCACAAAAGTAAATACCCACCTTCAGCTAAACCTGCGTGAAGGGTCACCTAAATCTCAGGCGTGCTTGCATAGATGGTATGAGAATTAAATTAGTCATGTGCTTCCCTTGCTGTCCAAATGACTGGCAGCCATGTCTCCTCTTAGCTCACTCACCCCAAAATTTTAAAAATAGCAATATTTTAGCAATCGTTCTATGGCAAACATTGCAAATTTAACTTCAGTGCATCTGCAGAAAAGGTGTTCTTACAGATTTTTATTAAATTGTGGACTAGAACTAAAATGATTCCAGTATTGGGTGCTAGACTTAGAGACGTGAGTTTAATCAGCGAGAGTAAGTTCTTGTGTTGCCTATAGCGCAACTGGCTAAGGTGTGTTCGTTCGAATCTACGTTGGTGGACTAACATTAGTTCGAATCCAATTCAACATTATTTTTATTTATTTCCCTTTTCCTTGTTGAACTTCTCAGGATAGGGGAAAACCTCGGTAAAAACCTTACCCGGATAACTTACCCTAAGCGAGATGCGAACTCGCGATCTCTTGAACGTGAGACAGACACGATACCGAGGCCAGCTATGCAACTTAATGAGACAATACCACGAATGTCTCATTGTTAGCCTCTCTGCTAAGGGCCACAGTTTAGTTCCGAAGTGAACTGTCATTTGTTGCATAAGTTCATCAGTTTGCCACGTGCTATGAAAACCCAGTTTATAGCTTAAAGAACAGTATATATTAGTAAGACCATGTGAAACAAAGTTTTTCAAGTGAAAAATTTCAAAAGAGTTGATAATAATGATACGTCATTACACATTCGCTAATCTGCTCGACAAAATAAGTTATACCACTCATTGTATTTTGTACTGTATCCGCATTCTACAACTAGGAGTATTAACTTCTAAAATCTTTTTAAGCATCAATCTAAATGTTTAGAAATATTATGTTAGTTTCTGAACATATTCTAAACAAATAATAATAATAATAATAATAATAATAATAATAATAATAATAATAATAATAATAATAATAATAATAATAATAATAATAATAATAATAATAATAATAATAATAATAATAATAATAATAATAATAATAATAATAATAATAATAATAATAATAATAATAATAATAATATCTTAATAATAATTATATTATCATCATGATTATTATTATTATTATTATTATTATTATTATTATTATTATTATTATTATTATTATTATTATTATTATTATTATTATTATTATTATTATTATTGTTGTTGTTGTTGTTGTTGTTGTAATAACATAATTCTTCTTCATCTTATTATTAGCCGCCCTTAGGATCCATTTGCCTCGCCTATCCTTCGGGGGGTTGCCCCTGGTAAGGCACAGACACAAAAGATCGCCTTTCGGTCGAGGTGTTAAGTCCCCCTTAGCAAGTTCTCACTGAGTCATCACAATGTTGTTCTGTTCTGAATATACAACAAGCTGGAAGACTCTTAACACAGTGATGCCCAAACTTGCCCCTTATGTGCAAATGACGTCACTATGTCACTTCACTTCCCCTACTTTGTTTTGTGCATTAAGCATTTCCCGTTCATTCGCTCAGGTAACCAAGTATTAGATATCTTTGCTGTCGGATCCCACGACTTAGCGAAAGGTAGGTGCAGGCAAATGCGCCCTCTCCCTTTTCGTTTAAGGTTGGACATCATTACTCTAACCCAAATTGTCAATTAAAATTATGATTACTTTGAATAATAACACACCATGTATAATATAATCACTCTACGTCGTTGGCGAATGGGTTTATTGATTGATGACACCAAAGAGGGAGGGGCTATAAAAAGATATTACCCCTGTTCCATCTCCACATATACACTACACTCACTGAGATGACACGTGCCGTGCATTCTTGGTATCAAATGGACCTAAATAATATTTATATTAAAATATATAGTAATTTATTAAAATCATCTATCTTCCAGTGAGGTTAACCATATGGATCCAGAATACATTGAGCAGAAACAGAATTACAATAAAAATTCATTTTAAGAAAGAACAGTAACAAAGAAGTTTAACAATCAATCTCAATACTTCGAAAATGGTACCTAACTAGCAGACAACAATGATGATACTAACGATAATAGCAAATAACAATAATATTTCTAGTAGAAGGAATATTTCAGAATACAATGGTTTTCCTTCACCCAAAATAAGTAAATAAATGAATGAATGAATGAATGAATGAATGAATGAATGAATGAATGAATGAATGAATGAATGAGCGAACGAACGAACGAACGAATGAATGAATGAATGAATGAATGAATGAATGAATGAATGAATGAATGAATGAATGAATGAATGAATAATTAAATAATTGGAGCTACATGTCATTGCATTGCTCTTTTTAGTGTTTAACGCCCGCTTTTACTACTACGGCACCGCAGGTGGTGACGCTGATGATACATGGAATGAAGAATGAATGTTTGTCCCTTATGGAATGCTATAGCAATCGTCAGAATGAGAAGAAAATTGACAAATCTAAGATATGTTTTTCCATAGAGAAGGTTTTCATGCTATCCATCCTTCTTTGCAACGTATTACATTCCCATGGCCTTCTCTACTCACTTTTCTTTCACGAAACACAACCACACTTCTTTCTCTACCCCCACTTCCACAAACAGTACACATAATTTTCTGTATAATTGAAATAGAAATGCATTGTATTATATTCACACGGTTTTCTCTACTCTTCTTTTAATAAAACATTCACATGTTCTTCTCCACTCGGTGCTCAACGTCTATACGATTAAAATACAAATGCAACGTATTACATTCACATGGTTTTCTTAACTCAGTTTCCTTTTACGTAACACATTAACATGTTTTCCTCTTCCCACTGTTCTACAAACGATTCATACAACAGGCTATTGGGCAAGTGCAGCTTTAGTCTGAAGGTTTTAGGGATAAATCTTCAAATCACGGGCAACGCTAGGTATTTCAACTAGTTTACTATAAATAATAATAATAAATCCCTATGGTGCACCAGCATTGTAAGTGTAAGAAAAATAAACATAAAAATAAAATAGTATAGATGTATTCGAGATCTTACTCCCATGTTCTTAAAATTAGTTTCTCCGTAAAGCATACAACAATGTTGAATCTTTTCTGTTATTTTATTTCAATACACAAAGGTCTTCTTTATCTTCTCTCCCTTAAAAATGAGCCAAAGCAAAGGCTAAGTGCCTCGTTACTTCAACCAGGCAAAAGCACCCTCGCCTAAAAAGAGCTAGACAGCTGACAAACGAAATACCGGTGTTCCTCCTCCATATTTTAATGTTTAACACCCTACAAAAAGCAATTTTATTACCACCTGTCAAAACATTACAACATATATGTTGCACACAGAGAAGGAAAAGGACAGGATGAGAATGAACATGAGACAGAGAAAAATGTATCAACAAATTTAAACTTACGAAAATTCAGAACAGTTTTATAGTTGTCTCTAATAAACTATACAATATTTTACCCGAAAGGATAAGGGATCTCCCTAACTCAAATTTTAAAAGGACTTTACGCCATACATTGATGGCCAACCCACTGTATTCTGTGCATGATTTTTATAATCTAGAATGGTAATTTTAAATTATGACGTTGCTATACTGTAATAGCTTTTGGCAATAAACACTATCTATCTATCAAAAATGAAAGAAGGTGAAAAAATCTGATGTGTTACACTCACATGACTTTCTCTACTCTTGCACAAGCTATTCCTACACTTATTACTCTGTCTACTACTTGCTAATCAAGATGAACATTTGAACAAATTATCTTATTGCTAATTTTCTCCTAGGTGCAAGGGGAATACAGTAAACTTTAAGCGATAGGCAAATGTTTTAGAAGTGGTCGCTATATGATGACTGAAATTCCCCTCTCTTTGCATGACCAAAAGATACAAAAATGACTAACGACCACGCATTTGAGAACGGCTCTGTAAATGTTGCAAAATTCTGACAAATAACAAGGAATATCTCCCAAGGGCAAAAAAATTCAAAATATACGTTCCATTTGACATAGAAATATCTTAAATATATAGCATTTTAATCAAAATTGTTAGAGTCATTTTTGAAAAAATCAAAATTCTCTAAATGTTGTGCATGTAAAACATAGTTCAAGTGGAGGAAATTTCTTCAAAATCTTCGTGTCGCATTCTTGTGAGATGTTAAACCTAAAGACCAACTTTGGTGTCTTTTTTTTTTTTTTTTTTTTTTTTTTTTTTTTTTTTTTTTTTTTTTTTTAAAATTCAGGGAGGCTCAAATATCTAATTAAATATAACATATTTCTGGTGAAATCTCCACATAGAATTTTTGGATCGAATACGTTATTTCCCGTATGGGTATGTCAATGTCATATCATCATTTATCATACATTCCCACACACCATATCATCATTTGCAAATATAATTAGTGTGGGTTTTGATACTGGACTGCGTGAATGAGAAAGTGATATGGAATGTGATAATGTGACTTTAATGAGGTGTGCACATTGTTCTCTCCCACTTTGTTTTAACCACTTCATCAAAATTCCGCATCTGCACTTTGAGGACTAATGTAAGCACTATCAGTTATGTAGTATGTGTGTTTTGCGCTATTATAAATAATTGTAATGATACACAGACGTCATTGAGTTACAAATAATTTCCCTCCTATAGTATTGATATCTTGGTACTTCGTTTCTCTCTATTAAAATGTCACTTGAAGTAGAATGCAACGTTTTCCATAGAAATGACACAGATCACTGTTTTGTTTATGATTTTTTGTTATTCTAATCCCGTTTTCATGAGGTTCCGAGCGTTCGAGGTCAGAGGTGCCCCTTGTTAGCGGAGAAAGTAGAAAGGGTGAAACGCGGAAGGGAAAGAGAAGAACAGATAAATATGGAGATGTGGGAATAGAGGGGAGAGACAAAGACGAGGGAGTGACAGCGAGAAAGTGTCAGAGACAGAGAATAATTTCCATATTTAACACAATAATGTGAATTCAGCTGCTAGGTTTGCCAGCAGAACGTACTTATACGAGCGCATATCGTATGTTGCGAGCCACAAAAGTTCATGTATGTGTAAGAGCAGTTGGGACAGGGGACAGACTAGTTGTACACTGAGTCGAACGCCTTGGTTCACACTATAACATCATAACTATACGAGGTATAGAATTAATCCTTTCACTCGTTTAACTACTGTGTATTCCACTGTGGATGTAAACACCGTATTTACTGGAAGGTAAAACCAGTGAAGTTTGACGGCAAAATTTAGAAATAGGATATATGTATGGTATGTTAGACAAATTATAGTGCCTAAAAAACAGTTACTCAGAATTTCTTTGTTACTGTATATCCTTTCTTCGCGGTTTTATGTTTATCTCTCTGATTTCTCCAGTAACGAATTGTGGAACTGGATCTTTTTATGGTCCTAAGAAAGGACGCCATGCTGCAGTGAGGGAATGGGCGGAAGAGAGGAGAGGTGAAGAGAAGAGTGACCTGTCAAGTGATGTAAATGAAAGGTGGGGAAGTAGCAAATCAGCATCGGAGTAACAACAATAGTTAGTGTTTAATAAAACATAGGTATAACATAGAGCCTACGATGTGTACGGCTACGAAAAGGACAGATCAGCCTGTGTCCTGTTCTATAATCAAAGGATGAGTGTTGTTTGATGCCAGAGAGAATTAATTTGGCTAAATTGATCTGCAGGCTCTAGCCTAAAACTAACTCAACCTCAGCGCAACAGCCCTTATTGGGCCAAGGCCTACCGCCCGACCAATGCGTCCGCCACCTCTGTCTACTACAGGCGTCATAAGTAGGATGCAGTACTGGAGGGTGGACATGGTCCCCCCCCCCCCCCCGGTCTGTTATGCGGTCTTCGTGACCAGGGGCCACTACTCCTTAATCAAGTATCTCCTCAATTGGCCCCTCAGGGACCTAACGAGGCTGAGTACACCCCGGACCAGGTCTTTCGGCGGGAGAAAATCTCCACGCCGGTACAGGGAATCGAATCCGGGTCTCCCGCTTGATAAGCAGCTGCGCTACCACCACGTTAAGGAGACGACCCCACATGCTATAGGCTATCCGGTATAAATGATTATAGGGATATAAAATCCCTATTCTCTCTCTCTCTTGGACCCTAATGACCTTGCTGTAGACGGGCCCTTAAACCTAACTCTCACTCTCTCTCTCTCTCTCACTCATTCTCTCTCTCTTTCTCTCCGGCAAATAATGCCATTATGAATCATAAATTGAATTAAAGGGTAATATTGGAAGTTTGAGTTCTACATGCGCTTATTTTGTATTGTAGTCATGGTAATGAAACAAACAAAATGTGACAATCTGCGTGCAAACAGTTTTTTGTGTCCTGCAACTCGCGAAACATAATTCAGTGGCCGTTTTAACGCCCCTTCTAGTATAATCTGTCCCAAACTATCTAAAACCCTGATTGGTGGAGGGAAATCCATGGATGTTATAGAGGTGGTTATTGTACGATACTAAATAAAACACCCATGAATTTCCCTCCAACAATCAGCGGTCTAGGAGCGTTCAGATACAGTAATATGCGAAAGAGGAGAGGGCGCATTTGCCCCCACGTACTTTTCGTCAAGTCGTGGGTCTCAAAAACAAACCTCTCTAATGCTTGGATACTGAGTGAGTGAAGGGGAAATGCTTTATGTCGTGGGATTGAAGCAACAAAATGATGCCATTTACACATAAGAGCCAAGGTTGGGCATTGTTATGTTACTCTCTGGCTCTTTCTCCCCTCTCATAGTTTACAGCAGGATCGTTCAAGTTTGAGACATAACACTAGCTGACCCGACAGACGTTATCCTGTTCAACCGTTGTATATGAAAAAATTATACAATTGTGTGAGTAAATTAAAATGCCACTTTGAAAGAAACAAAAATTAAAACTTCGCTAATACCGCGAATTTAATTTCTTCTGGGGGTTAAAAGTTGCCACTGCGCATTCTCTGTAGCGGAGAAATGGCCATGTTTGTTATAATTACTTGATTATATTACTGTATAATAAAACGTACTAAATAGGGTGGGTGGGTGGGTGGGTTCCAGCCTGTACCAATAATGCACATCACAACACCCCTAAGTAATATACTTCATTCTCTTTAATCTAACAATGTACTTTGGCTTATATTACAAACAGTGAATCATAAGCATCTTAAGAACGCACGCTCGAATCCCTCGAGTGATTTGTTAGGATCGGTATGTGCTAATTAAACTCCAGGGGGTCATGTCCAGTGGTGGTTATTCTTTCTTGGATGGAAAATGCTGCATTATGCAGGAAAACCGCTTATTTATCTACCCTTATCATCTATCTCCTTTGCTTTTATAATGGTTACTACCATTTAATGTATAATGTTCCAGTGGTTGTTGGCTCTCTAGCACAATTTGCACAATGTATATTGTTTAATTACATTTTAAAAGCCTACTTCAATAAATAATAATATATTAAATTTGTAGGTTAAGTTGATTCTTATAGAATGATGTACATACATCATTGGAATTCATTACAAATACTCACTTCAATACTGTACCTTACACATTTGCACAATGTATAATGTTGAAGTATATTTTTAATTACTTTTTCTCAATAAGCGCGCACTTTTAATGTAATATTAATGCTGAGCTGCGACAAATACTTCCTAGAATCCTGTCGCGGAACAAAATACCGGAAAGTCTAAAAAGCGATCGCAGCGCTGCTTCACGGATCCAATTGTGAACCTAAACCATCCAAGGATCAACAACATGTAAGTTAATTAATTAAAACTAACATGTTCTATCGGGTCTCGAATAACGTTTGTTGTTTAACGTTCGTCACATACGCAAAGGTTCGCAAAAATCGGTCCAGCCGTTTAGAACAGTACAGTCATATTCACGGAGAGAAAATACACACACACACACACACACACACACACACACACACACACACACACACACACACACACACACACACACACACACACACACACACACACACACACACACTAAGACAAAAAATGAGCAGACTCCAGAAGCGTATATTTATCTAAGTCCATCCACTGGGCCATCCGCTCACATTGAATAGTTGAGGCTCTCTATGAGAAATGACAACAGAACGACGGCGTCGTATAACGATAGTTGTGATGTAGACGTGAGGTGTGTGAGGTTATCTGTGTACAATCAGGTCCAAACGGACTGTATCTGTATAAAGAGCACCGGAAGACCGCGTGTGTCTGATGAGAACAAGGAGAGACAGAAAGGCTTTCACGCGCAGTCCTGAAACATGTGCATTGGGCGGCGACTCGAAAATCAGTAATTCAAATAATGACAGTGTGGGCAGCGTAAAGAAACCCTGCAACCGTCAACTGCAGACCTATGAGTTGAAATGGAGGATTATTGCACGTAAACGACTCGGTTACACCAAACATGCTAACGTCAGTATGACAAGAAATCAACTATCGGATAGGCGTACGAGTAATACACCATTAGGTAGTAATTTCTCAACTCAAAGCCCTCAGTTTGACCGCAGAAGAAAAAGGAGGCTATAAAAGAAACGATTAAAAAATTAAAAACGTATAACAATAATGCTCAATATAGTGGTGACTGAAATATCAAAATCATCACTTCGTTTATTTTTAGTCCTTACTTGAATGTTATAGTTTTTTCTTTCCATTAATATTGAAATTAAAACCCAGACTTCCATTTAAAACAGAGCAACGCTAAACAGAGTAGGATATTTCCACCTAAGATATACAACACGCAGTGTCTATCCTCAGACGTATGTCCGTTAAACTGCTAGAGAACTCCGTCGCCCTAAAAATAGAATAAATTAGCCAACGCGAGTAGGTATTTTTTTCTAACAGCCCTTATCGGTTTTATTATCGCATCTTGTCTGTCAACAACTGGTTCACCCTTGCTCTGTTATATGAAGTTTTGATGCTCAAGTGAGCATGACCGTCCTTCACGGTCGCGATGAATCGAGTGTAGCCTTAACAAGTTCCTAATGAAGACATGCCCCATCAGATTTAGAGACAAGTATCTTCTCTGCGTTGCTACAAATAGAGCATCTTACGCCATGATACATACCTACATGGTATCTTGTAACGCATGTAATAAATGTTTGCGGAGCAGTTGGTCCCACACTAAACGGGGCATGTTAAGTGTACCCGGAGTGTGCATAAAGCTATGGAGAGAACTAATAATCTTATCCGGGAATTTACAGCTTAATTTAATTTATTTTTATTTTAATACTAATAGGTATAGCTTTATAAACAATAATTTAGTACTTAAATCTTTTCTAAAGGAAGCTGTAACAATACAACGAAGATGATTTTAAAATTATAAGTTTGAAAACTGAAACAAGTTGACATATGAACTGATTGACGAAGGAGTATGCCGTAAATTACCGATCAGCCAGGCCTATACTGGGAAGGATATTTACCTTACATCCCCCGAACTTCATTCCCTTTAATTGCATTCATTTCATTCTATCAGGTCTTTCCGGGTTGAAAGTGTCAGCAGGTTTGCCGGTAGGGTGCGCTGCGATGGAGATTGTGCTCTGGAAATACGGTGTTCAGCTGAGGGAAGGCGCTCCGGTCGGCTAGTCGCCTCCAGGGGGAAAGTGCCTACCCAGCTGGACATGTATGGTGGCGCGCCTTACGGGGCGGCCTGGAACTCAGTCGGCCTGAAGAACTGCCTGCGGTTTTAGGGACCCAAAGGTAGTAGTCCTGCCTGCGATGCGCTCTGGCCGCCTGTAGGGTACTTTCATTCATCCTTCCTCGCGGGCTTTGACGCACAATATGCCATCGACAGACGTGCCGGAATCCCCTCCGTAACAAGACAGACACAGACATACCGTAAATTACACAATGCTACAGGCATGTCAGAATCGCATGTGATGTGATATACAAGCAAATTTCAAAGAAGGGCTTCATCCTACTCTTCTACATTCATCCTATCTGGTCCCAAGTCTGCAATTCTTGCAGTTACCAATATCGCTAAGAAAGCCAGAGTATCCTCACAACTGTTCACATAGTGTAGAAGCTCACTGAAACACAAAATCGCTGTACAGTGGATCCCATCTCACTGGAGTATCGAAGGAAATAATAAAGCAGCCGAACTTGCCAAAAAGACACAAGAAGAATCTAGGGAATCGGAGATGGCCCTGACGGTTTTGCTAAAACCTACTGAGATAACACGGTTATTACATGACATTGAGTATCCTAATTCCGTAAAATGTTATTTCAAAAGGCTGCAGTTGCACTGATTACGTACATGAGAACTGGCCCCTAGACTAGTCTTTAAATCACTAGAGAGCTTCTTCAACATTAATGATGGAGTTATCTATTTTGCTGTAAGACGAGAGAGTAGGAGTTGTTGTTTACGTGACTGGGGTAAGGTTTTTACTTGTAGTGCCGGCGGAGACTATAGAGATTGCACACGTCCCGAACTCACCCTACACCACTGGGCACAAAGGTGGCCCAAACAGCAATGAGGGAACCACTGCACTCATGTCAGAAGTATAATTTCCCTTTCATTCCGTTTCCTTCTCATGTTACATGTGTGTTACTGGTTTTCATGGCGTAGGGCGGTGCCGAACAGATGGCGAGGTTGCTTGCTCAAAGGAAATAGTATTCGTGTACACTAGAGGGCTGCTTTGTCGATGGGTCGTTCTATAAGTGGCTCCAACAGTAAGACAGGTCTTCGAGCTTGGGTGACTTATGACTAGGCTTGGAAGCAGGAATCTATAATCTACATACACAGTTAGTTGCAGTATTTGTCTCACTAGATTAGAACCTTTCTCTAATTTCACGGTAACTCCGAGAATCTGGTATATTCTCCATTCTGTAGCTTCGCATTTTAATAAGGGCTGTTTCACCATTTCATTGGCTTTTAACACAAGCGACAAAATGAGTTCCATTTGGTATAGTCCCATTGCACTTAGATGTTTTCTGAATATTCCATGTCCAGTTATAGAACGTACACCTCTTTTAAGCTGCGTCTTGGTTAGCGTAATGAGTGAGTTACTTAGTTTATCCTCAGGCTTATTATCTGCCTGTAAAATTTGCTTATGGGTATTATTTTCCATTGGTTTTGTGTTTCATTACGCATCCAATTTTGTACTGTGTTCTTTGCTCCTAAGATGCGTATTCCACAGAAAGGTTCTGGTCCTGTGAAGGGACCTGCTGCTCCTTTCTTTGTTAGGATATAAGCCTTTTCATTTCCTGCAATGTCCGTATGACCGGGTGCCCACTGTAACTCTACATTGTTACGGGAGGAAAGAGTTAATGTGTTATGATACCATTCCCACACTAGTTTAAAGTTAAAGTGATGGGAATTGAGAGCTTTAAGCGCAGCCTGGCTGTCGGAATTTATAAATATATTTTTCCCTACAAGTTCTTTTTTCCAGCAATTGTGTGCACTTTCGAGTATAGAAAATACCTCTGCCTGAAAGACAGTAGCGTATCTACCTAGGCTTATGCTTTTGCATTCGCCCGTAGATTCGCAATAGATACCTTGAGCTTGGATTGTTACAGACTTCCGCGCGTCTCTGTGGACTGTGGTCTGTAGCCTCCTTGGTTCCTTTACTTCATTTGTCCCTCCTGGAGGGTGGTAGCCGCAATGGATATATGCAGGTCTAACTGTACGAGATGTTCCCCTTCGTAGTATAACTTAAAATGTACTGATGGAACATGCTGGAACAAGCTCACTTGTAGTTCCGATTGACCAAGAAGCAAAGGAGTCCTTTAATTGAGGATAGCAGCAAGTCATGGCTGTCTAACACCTTCAGTCAAGTGAGTTCTCTAACAGGACGCTCTGCAATGACCATTACCTACATCTAAATGTAAAACATCTGAAAGCCTGCATCTCCCTCACAAGGACGACACAAAGGAAATACGAATGGAAACACCTCTTTTCAATCCAGCTATTGATTTTATTAGCCTCAGTATGTTTGTTTTAGACCACGATTCTTGTTCTCTTTATACATACTGTAAACTTGTCAAACTAATATATCGATATAAATCAGTGCCTGCTGCATGCAATAAATAAATCATCTTGCTGTAGCTACAAAACCCAATAACTCAACGGTATACTTTCACTGTGCGAATGAAAGAATTTTCTTTTGCAGACGAATAGAAATAAACGCCTTGTTCTTGTTCTTCTTTTCTTCTTCTTCTACTTATTCATATTACCGTCCTCGTTGGAAGACCTACTTCCCCCAGGACTTACAAAACAGTGCCACGGGTCAGTAGCCTATCGAGGAGCAAGAATGCTTTGGATCATAGCAGAGCCAAGATGGGTGATAGGCCCAACATCTAGTATGGCGATGAAGAAGAAGGAAATTAAAGGTAGTGATAAAAGAGATGATAGGAAAACTCGTGGATCAAATTATCCAAACGAGCATTCGCCTAGCGAGCGAGGAAAACCACGAGAAAAGCGGTTGGTTAGTTCGTGGGGTCTGAACTCGAGACCTCCAGAATGAAAGTAGCTCACTTTACCGAATCACCACCTAGCTCAGTGAAATAAACAAAATAATATACAACCCAATAAATGCTAAATAAACCATCATAAATCCCTTAAAATCTACGAATTACAGGCACAGAGGCCGGATCACACCTGCTGTTAGTGTTTTACATCAAAGCACTAACATTAAAAGTAAAACTCCAAAAATGAATGTCGTGATACGAATTTAAGAATTGCTCCCACGACTATGTGGTTACCAGAGTAGAGGTAAAGGTAGAATATGTACGAAGGGGATTTCACTGAGTCTATGCAGGCTGTTGTATGTCAGAACCCTGGAAGGAAGGGATGAAATGAGAGTGCTCTACGGGCCTGAGGGAACCCGGGCGAGCAGCAAGCCGAATTGGGAGTCCCTAACGTGTGCTGGAGATTTTCCATCTCGATACCAGGTTCGCCAAGCAGCCACCAGCCGCATGGGTTTCAACAGCGGTCCCCCAGCAGGCCTGGCAACTACAAGGCCACCCATCCGTCGAGAACAGCAGTTACAATACGCAAATCCACAACAGGGCAGCGCTATCCCGTCCATCGCCAACACTTCTGACCCTGAAAGACTGCATTGAAAGGAGGGTGAAATGAAATAGAGGGACGGGAAAATCGGGGGACGTTGTTATCCTTTCCAGCATTCGCCTGGTGACCTGGGAAGGCCTCCGGAAAAACCTATGGTTCAGGAAGGTCGGCCGTGGGAACCGAAGCCACAACCTCCCAAATGCGAGTCTCGCATGTTACCGCGGAGCCATCTCGCTCGGAAGCTAGAGTAGACTGCAGCGTCATTTTCCGGTTATCTAAACTAGGTATGTTAAAGGTGACAGTGGCACAGAGGATTATGCGACAAGACACTCATTCCCTCAGCTATGTGGTTATGTTGTTATAGGTACATTGCTTGGTTCCAAACTGGCTTGACTTAGTACCATCTGTTGCCTGAAAATGTTCGGGTTTGTATGGAATTACGAAAACCACTGCGGTACCATGGTCTAAAGTTTTTTTAAACATTATATTTGGATTCCGGATTTTAAAATACCTTTTAATAACTACAGTCTGAATAAATACTAACCATTGGCGTGCATGTCGTATTAATTTGGAAAGCAATAAACGCACTGAAATTGGATTTTATGTGAGACATATTATATTAACCAAGGTGTCATTGCTAGTGGCCCGCTTCCCGTTGACACGTTGCTAATCAGAATCCCGCCTAAGAAGATATGACCAAAAGCTCGCTAGAACCGACACAGCCGGTGTCATGATAACGCAATTAAGCTGCATATCGACAAGCCGGGGGAAAGCACTCACCAACCTTGATCTAGACCTCAGTCTGCCTGGCTATGACTTCATCCCCAAATTAAACATGTCATTAGGTCAACGTTTTACAACATGAATGTAACCAGAAGCATCTAAGAGTGAAAACTTCAAAAGTGAATTGAATGGTATCAAGCGGTTACCATAACGCTGAGAAGCAGTCTATTGATTTCCAGTAATTCTTATTAGTTATTACATCTTTATGGATAGTGTCAAACTGACATGTGCTTATAAGCGTCATTTTCATGAGTGACATGACATGAGCGCATTTCTTATTCACTCCAATCACCATAACAGAAAAGTGCAGCAACTCTGCAAGCTCATAACGTTCATCTCGGCGACCGTCCGTCTGGGTAGGGATTACGTTCAACATGGCTAGGGGAACAAGTAGCCGCTTATGAATTCCAGACGTGTTCTGCCTGACCTTGACGCATGTTCACCACTCTTATACGCTACCTATTTTGAAAATCAATTTCAACATCCCAGAGGCTTGCTCAGTCCAACAATGTTATGGCGTGACAGACCATACTATAGACGTCAATGGTCACCCGGGAAATGATGTCCTTCTCTGAAGCTTAACTTTTATGTATGATAGTCCAAAGAATATTCCCAGAAGTGTGGCTAAGAATAGCTGTTATTCCAAATAAAGGGATATTTTAGTTTTAACCTCTAACACTATTCGGTATACTAGTATTGGAAAATACAAGAACAAACGGGAGGAGTTGATGGTATGTTCAAATTATGTGTAGCTGCATGGTTAACCTCTTATGGTTAACCAGTAACTTTATTTCTTCCAACCTTAGCACTAAAAGCGTGTCACGAAATTACAAACAAACCTTTTCATATCTCCTTGTAGTTTACCGAGGAAAATGCGAGATGGAAAATTTAATGTCGAGTCGGCGTGTTTCCATGGTAGCTCAGTGGCTAGAGCATCCGGACGGAGACAGGAAGATTCGTGGTTCAAATCTCGGCTATAGCATTGCATTTTTCAGTCTCATTCTACCCTTTCCGATCGTTTGATAGTTTTTAACTAAAATTCAACGATGCATTTGCTCCAATACAAAGACATGACATTTTGATTTCCTTTGTACGTTTTGAGATTATAATTTACCACCACAATGTGATGGAACTACAAATGAGAGGCAGACTCGTCTGCAAGCGAGCAAGCAAAAGAATATGCGCAAATATTTCATAACTTGTTTCATATAATAGAAACCTAAAAGGAGAAATGCCCATATGGGGACTTTTTTTGTTGTTTAAAGCGCATGGATGTTGTACAGTGCCTTCGTTAGGCACAGTTTATGTCGTTTCATTTTTGTTACCATAGTTCTATATATCAAGTATACAACTTTTCGAACTGAATGCGATTAAAAGTTAAATCATCGAGCTGAGTTGGAATAATCGCTGAATGGTTACTGATAAACGAGATTATAAAAAGTCTTTATATTTTGACGTTTAACTTAAAACATTGATTAAAACATTGTCGTTTCTGTCAGTCTGATTTCAAGAAGGCACTTTTTTTTCAAAATTACTGTTTACTTTTGATTCTGTCAAAGAATTCATTGCATATTTTCTTCGAGTAAATTGCTTGTTTTGATCATTTTTATGATATATCTGCTGCAAGCACAAGGGAGAATATTGCCTTTACCAATGTTAAAGAGTTTGAATATTGCCTTTGCTAGTATTAAAGAACTTCTGAATTAAGTATAACTGGTGAACGACGGTCAGAGAAAGTGGGCCAGAATTTCATTCACTTATGACCTACCCAGTTTGCAAATTGCTGATCTGCCACCACTTTAAAGCAGTAAGATATATAACAAATCGTAACGCAGTATTGTGTTATTGGCGAATGGTGATATACAATGAAGAAAGTAAATAAGTAAAAATATTGCTTCTAAATTCCATAGCAGTTGGGCAACTCTATACTGCTCGCAAAAGTTAAAGACATGTGAACGCTGGCCAATGCTCACACGGAGCGCTGTTGCCAAGTGTAGTGCGTGTACTGGCAGAGGTTCTGTACATAAGAGCGTGTGAGTTGCGTGTACCACATTCGGCAGCGCTGGTAGGAGGGGCAAGCTTAGGATTCGCTGGAGTCTGCAGTACGGCCCGCCTTCATATGCCTATAACTTTTGCGAAGATTATAACTTCTTTGAATGTTTACATCCAAAGATGTATCTACTTCCCAAAGTTTACAAGAAAGAAGCACTATTATGATTAGCGCCTCAGCAGCATAGTAACTATGGATATAGGAATATTTTAAAGCGTTTTAAATTGATAAATTCGTATGAGTCTGCATCACTCTTTATTTGAAGACTTGGTCTTAAGATTCTTTTGCTTCCCATATTTAGCCTTATTTTGGAACTAATCTCTATTATGGAGTCTTCCAGCGGAACCTACTATGAATAATTCGCATGGGAAATAATGTTACATAAAAGATATCTTGATTTTGCAAGTTTTTACAGTCACATAAAATGATTGCATTAACAATAGTTCATACTGATGGAGACATGTGTTCAAATACCAGCTCCTTAAAAATATATACTGTATGCCAAATGACCCTTTTTGCAAAGATTTTTATTTTGCATTGTCGTTGTTCTTATTTGTTCAGTATTTGAAGTAATGCATTTTCAGTGTTAAATCGCCCTTCTTTTGTTTCCGTTAGGTCAGGAAAGGAATATTCACAGTCAGCTTCTACCCAGCCACAGTTTAAACATGTGACTGTTGCCACAGTCCCCTATGTGCCCTGTATACCTACAGTAGAACTCCAACTACACCGGGATCACTTTGAGAGTGGAAAACAACATTTTTATGAGTAACGTTTCTATGACTAAAATTACTTAAACCAACGAGTTAGTATTGTTCGAAAGTTATCACTGCACATACTGTAAAGTACTGCACTTCTCCTTATCGTTCTAAAATCAAATGACACTTTACGTAAGTACAGTACTGTATAACATCTAAACATTGCTTTGTTGTCTTTAAATTAATATTACAGTTTGCACAACTGCATGTATTTTTTTCAGGAACTGACCTTCTTTCATCATTTCTCCAATTACCCGGATATTTGATTATCCGGATCACCTCCGGCCCCAATAAATCCGGATAACTGGAGTTCTGTTCTATGAAATGTGTGAATAAACCATTTCTGAAAAATATTACTTTCATTAACATAAAGTAGGTTTTGTTTGAATGATTTGTAGAGGAGATATGAAAGTAACTGATACTAGATAGAGAACATTCCAAATAAAAGCCCCTTAAGGGTTTTATTATAAGGTTAACATAAGAAACGACAAACTGAACCAAATTAACTAAAGCATAATATACAAAGCTGCACTTCTATATACTTTAGGCCGAACATATTGGAGAATCATAAAACATAGTATGATATAACATTATTGACACATAATGCAAACATTTATAGACTTCGTAATATGGTACGATAAGGAGAAAAAAATAATAAAAAACACGTCTGTGCAAAACACAGAGACAACAAGGCAATCATTAATCCTGCCTGTGCATGATTCGCAGGTATGTAATTTTTGAATCATCACTAAAAATCCGAGCTAAGATAGCACATTTTAGTCCTAGGAAGCTGGCAAACTTTAATGGGTTCTCTATGTAAAATCAATCAATTTTGGCTACTTATTCATTACTATTCATTACTATGACTGAATGACAACTTGCGGAGTGGAACTTAGCACCTGGACCGAAAGGCGATCCTCTGCACCTATGCCCCTGAAGGAGCACCCTCCCCCGGGAGGATGGATGAGGCAAATGGATCTTAAGGGCAGCCGGAACGTTGCCACGACGGAGCTGAGGACAGGGTCCCTACATTTTCCCAGTTAGAAGCACCCCGGCGGAGGCTGGCCTAGCTCCCCTCCCCCTCGGGCTTGTACTATCCCATGGGGGCCCGGAAACCAGTAGCTTACCTCCCAACCCGGGGGATGAGATTTCCAGAGTGTGCTGATTGCATATCTGTTGTTTATCATACCGGGTTCAACTGTTTCCTGACGCAGCGTTTGCCCAACAGGGAGCTCTGTCACTTTCCAGAGGCGAAAGCTAGCCGTAGCAGGAGAAGGTGTGGTGTGTGGTAGACAGTCGTGACTGTAGCGTCGGGAGGTATGTAGCTTTCTCTCTCTCTCTCTCTCTCTCTCTCTCTCTCTCTCTCTCTCTCTCTCTCTCTCTCTCTCCTTACTAGTAGAGACCGTAAGTATGAGGGTCGATTTTCTGTGAGAATGTAGTAAGAAGCCAAGGCAATCGGGCGTAATTCGGGCATCATCCTTATTCAAGTAATGACTTCTATGGGCAATTATTTTGTGGGTTTAAGTCGCCACTCACGCGGACAATCTGAGACTCAGATTTCAATTAGGTAAACCGGGGTGTATAGCTTTAAATCGTGTTCAACTCAAATGGAGCAAAGTGTCAGGTTAGGGAAATTGGTTTGGTTAATTCAATTGGCAGATGAAATAGTCTCAAAATATATTTTGTTACACTACCTCATTCATATTCATTTCAATTGTCCACTTCTAATCATTATCACCCTTTAAAACAACATGGAGATATATGTATTGTAATGTGATCAAGGGTGATCATTTGTAAGTTATAATTAATTAAAATTTGTTGACCCAAATCTCTCATTTTGTTTTTACGAAAAAGGGGGGCACTCCTTTGTTAGAAAAGGTCCTGCCGTTTTCCCCATCAGTGTGATCCGTTTCCTTCTTTTCCGAAAGAATTTGAATGCATCCCATGAAGGGCAGCACAATCCTCTGGTAGCAGAGCGTGGTTTCGATCCAATGACCTCTGGGTTATGGACCCAGCACGCTTCCAACTGTTCCCCCTCCAGTGCTGCTGCCGCGACGCTCTACGACGCTTCCAACCCTGAAAGAAACCTAAGGAGATGAAGGGTGAAATGAAATGATTAATGTAACGAAATGGAGGGCAGGAAATTCGGAGGATATGGCAATCCTTCCCAGCATTCGCCTGGCGACCCGGGGAAACCTCCGAAAAAACCCAAGGATCAGGAAGGTCGACCACGGAGATCGAACCCGCAAACTCCCGAATGTGGGCCACAGACGTGACAACGGACAAATATCGAGCCATTACGCTCGGTATTCATTACAATAGTCCTTGATAGAAAATGTACATAATGATTATTATGGCCCGGATTTCAATCACTGCATCTTTTTTCTGATCATGCTAGGGCGATACTATGTGGAAAATATGGAAGGCTGATAATATTTTGAGTGAAATTAACCACGTTTAAAGTTTAGTTATTCAGCATTTTTAGACATTTTTACATGATAGGTAACTGTTTAGAGGTTATAAATCATATTTACGTAATTTTTAAGTATAAATGCTAGTGTTTTACATTTTTCGTGAGTTGGTTACACTATTCTTAAATCAGCAGAAGCAAGATTTAGAACCTCAAAATTTAAAAATGCTTGGAAATCTATTGGAATGTGGCTACTCTAATCATATTTTGTTAAACATTTTAACTCGTCCAATTAAACAGTTCAGGTCTATTGTGAGACAGACTTGTCCTCTAAAGGAATGAAGGGTGAATCTACCTGCTACTTTCGAGGATCGCACCACACCTACCTACATTACAATGCAGACTTCATAGAGTAGGCACTAGTGGTTCAGAATATATTTGTACTTTATTATACCGAAAGTAAAAACAAGTACTTCCGCGAAATTGAAAATCACATAAAATTGGTGAAATAGTTGCAAGAAATCTAAGTCGTGTGAAATGTGAAGTGGGCAAACTTGTCTTTGCTAAACTGGAAAAGGTGTTGAACAAGAACAGTGGATAGGATACAATGTGCCAGATTGTTGATGTACCTACTGTCAGGTAAGAAGTACTCCCATGCTGAAAACACGCAATAGATGCCCCTTTATCTTTTGCTGATGCTGAAAGAAGCTTCGCAATGTATAGGTCCATATAAGTTGACCAACAGACAGGGCTTCAAATGTGAAAACTTACAAACGGTGTTTGTAACGTACTGTAATTCAGTATTCAGTGATAAGGTAGAAATGAAATGTACAAGGAGATCAATAAATTAAGGTAACTTTTAAATCATAATAAATTTAAGGTCATGAGGTCTTCATTTAAGGTAATTTTTAATATTTTAGGGCACTAAATCGGGATATGAAAACTTCAGAACACTTCAAAAATTAAATGTACTGCTATTGAGATTATTACCAACTAACTTACATATTTTGAGGAAGAGAGGACAAAATGTCATAAAAGTAATGTTCAACTGTGCTAGGTGGTCTTAAATCTAGACTTACATGTTTAAATTATGTTACTCTCTCCGCCATGACTATAGTATTGTGATATTGCTCCGAACTTCCATATGGAAGCATCCCAAATTGGATGACGTCACGTTCCCAAAGAAGCAGAGAGAGGAACTTTGCGAGTTTTGATGGCTAGTTGATAAACATTGTGTGAACAAGAGTTGATCAGAATAGTATATGTCTAATTTGTGTTATTTTGAGACCAGTAATATTGTAAGGAAAGGAATTAAATAAGAAGGAAATTTATTAAAGGCAACCGACTGAGTAATTAAGCTATAGTATGTAAAAGAAGTATTGTATTCCCTAAACATCATACCGGAATTGCGCACGAAATACACGGTTTGAGAATCTCTAAACCCCTACTCTCCCCCAATTACATTTTTAGGAAAAGGATCCGTGTGTATGTATGTATGTATGTAGAGATTATAGCTCAAAAAAGAAATGCCGGATAAATACCAGACATATTCATCATATTCATGGTTTTCAGCCCCAAAACGCTGTTCATTACTTCTGACTACAAAAATGGCTCTAATGATTTTAAATACCATATTAGGTTTTACATCTTTACATATTAAATGCAGTGTACGTGTATCTTGAATTCTTTACGAGCCCCTCTTCGTTGTTAATGAATATTGTTTTATTTTGTATAACACATAAGACTTGCGGCACAAAAGCAAACATCTACCGATTAAAACACACATCTTAAATAAACTGCATTTTTGGAGCATTATTATTAATTTGGGTTTTCATATTCTTTAAAGCTGCCTTCGATCATCCCTCTTCTTGTGCTCATGCAAAGACTAGAATTTCAAATCCTTTATATGCTAGCAAAACGCTTAATATTACAGCCTCCTGTATTTCAAATAAATGCCTATCATTAAATCTATTTTTATATTATACAGAGAAGAAAGTGTGTGTCAGTGTAAATGTGAGTGTGTGAGTGAGTGTCTGTGTGAGTGAATGTGTGTGAGAGTGTGTGTGATTGTGTCAGTATGTATGAGTGTGTGAGACTGTGTGTGAATGTGTGCGAGCGACTGTGAGTGTGTGCCTATGTAAGTGTATGTGAGTGTGTGTGATTGCGAGTGTGTATGTGATTTTTTACTAGTGTTTAACGCCCACTTTTACTACTACGGCACCGCAGGCGGTGACACTGATGGTACATGGAATGAAGACGGAGCACCGGTGGAATGAGATAGCGGGGGAAACCGGAGGAAACCCACCCAGCGCCACTTCGTCCTCCACGAATCCCACATGCCTGGAATCGAACCCGGGCCGTTTTGGTGAAAGCGAATGGTCTAACCCTTTGGCTACGGCGTGACCATGTGTATGAGAGTGTGTGCGAGAGTGTCTGTGTGAGTGTGTGTGTGAGAGAGAGAGGTGTGAGTGTGTGTGAGAGTGTCTGTGTGAGTGTGTGTGTGTGAGAGTGTCTGTGTGAGTGTGTGTGTGAGTGTGTGTGTGAGTGTGTGTGTGAGTGTTGTGAGTATGTGACAGAGAGAGAGAGTGTGTGTGTGTGTGTGTGTGTGTAAGAGAGAGGGAGAGAATGTGTGTGTGAGAGAGAGTGAGTGTGCGAGTGTGCGTGTGTGTGAGTGTGTGTGTGTCAGTGTGTGTGTGTGTAAGAGAGGGAGAGAGAGAAAGAGAGTGAGTGTGTGTGTGTGAGTGTGTGAGTGTGTGTGTGTGTAAGAGAGAGGGAGAGAATGTGTGTGTGTGAGAGAGAGTGAGTGTGCATGTGTGTGTGTGAGTGTGTGTGAGTGTGTGAGTGTGTGTGTGTGAGTGTGCGTGTGTGTGAGGGTGTGTGAGTGTGTGTGTGAGTGTGTGTGTGAGTGTGTGTGTGTGTGTGTGAGTGTGTGTGTGTGAGTGTGTGTGAGAGTGTGAGTGTGTGTGTGTGTGAGTGTGCGTGTGTGTGTGTGTGAGTGTGTGTGAGTGTGTGAGTGTGTGTGTGTGTAAGAGAGAGGGAGAGAATGTGTGTGAGAGAGAGAGAGTGAGTGTGAGTGTGTGTGTGTGAGTGTGTGAGTGTGTGTGTGTGAGTGTGAGTGTGTGTGTGTGTGAGTGTGTGTGTGTGAGTGTGTGTGTGAGTGTGTGTGTGAGTGTGTGAGTGTGTGTGTGAGTGTGAGTGTGTGTGAGTGTGTGTGTGTGTGAGTGTGTGTGTGTGTGTGTGAGTGTGTGTGTGA
>JAUKNM010000048.1:270000-295000 GCA_030765045.1 Tenodera sinensis
TCTTTTGCAAAGACGGCAAATTATTAATAACCAAAGGGGTAAATGGAAACGCTTAAATATTTTAAAATGAAATTATTTTAGGGCGGTTGTATAGCATTTGTGTAACCATATTTCCCTCGTATTTCACTGAAATTTCATTAAGTAAAAATTTTTATGATTTTCACAAAGATGGGTACATTTGGATTCTACAAAACTACAAAAATGGTAATCTATCCTTATATTTAATCTTCATTTTCAACCCCTAACATATACTGCGTTTCCATGGCGAGTTGAAGTCGATTTGAGTTCTTTATCGGGATTGACTACCGCGGATTTCATTTCTGGATTGAATTCAACATGGAACCGCGGAAATGGGAATGGACTCAAATCGAGTTCAGTTCTGCATGGAAATGTAGTAATACAAACCAAAACATAATTTGTCTATCAAGATGAACTTTTGTACACTTAAGATCCAGCAGAAATTATTAGCTTCCTTACAACTCTACCATACCTCTACCATATTTTCAAACCCACTGTTAAACCATATGGTCAAAATATTGCACACTTATAGAAAAGAAGTTGTCAAAAATCATAGGTTACGTTACAACTTCCAAAACCTAATTCCAAAGGAGTACTGTGTATTAAGTTGTATGAAATATATGACTTAAACGTTTAGATACCTACCCTTATTTTATTCTCATCCCTAATAGATAAAACTATACTGATTGGCCACTAAGGGTAAATATGTGCACTTGGGCAATAGCACTTGACAACTTCAAGACCTTATGTACAAATTGCCACTATTTGACCGATCTGGACAAAGCTTTGGACACTTACGCTTTAGGTACATGCATAAATTACAGACTACTTAAGTCTTTCAAAAATCACATCTGTATATTTTCAACCCCCTACTTATAGAAAGTACTAACGCAATTGCAGTTGAGACAGCTATAAGGAATAAATCGTGGGATTCGCCGTAAAAATCTCATAAACATTTGCACAATAACTTCATAATTAATTCTACATTTTAATTTAAGATCTACCCCTGCAACCTCGAGCAGCCAGCACTTTTGTAAACGTTTATTTCGATTATTCTAATGAGAAGTGGACAGAGGAACATGGTTTAGTAAGTGAAGGCTGTGGAAGATTGGGTAGAGAAAGGCATGTAAATGTAACATCTCACATCTTTTTCGTAGAGTTTAATTAGTTTTAAAGTGGAAATTGTTCTAATATCCATAAAGTTTCGCATGTACTAAGATCGTAACCAAGGTTTGTGGTCAGGTGTGCATTTAACATCCCTTGACTAAATGAGAAGTGAGTGTTTTACGGACCCCGGATTATGTTTATTACATAATACATTAACACATAAATAATAAGTATTATGGAGCTTACTATGCTACGCTATCTTCCTTGAGTTCCAATAGATTTGCATGTATGGAAACAATCTTACCTGTGCATAATGTTTGACATGTTTATTAACAGACGGAAGGCGGATCCACTGGTGGTAGTAAACATCAAAAGCGCACTGTCATACACCACAGCACACCATCTGGTACCCCTGGTACTTGTTGAACTGACCTACTACACGTACTCCTCCAGTGGCACCAAATTCACATGGACCCGGAGGAAGGACCTTGAAGCAGCACTTCCGACTTCTTCGCGCTTTGGCCGGTCCTGACGAAATCACGGAGCCCTTCCTCTCCTCACACTCCAATACACACAACTGCCGAGCAAACACATGCAACAATGCAGTCAAGAAAGTCTTCTCCCGCCAAGCGAAGGCAAACACTGGCTGGACAACACTGCGAGTACACAAGCCGGGACGAAATAATGTTTTCCTTCTCTTTCTCTGAGACAGATCGCAGTACAACAGTGCATGCCACGAAGGAAAATACACCTCCGACTTCAGGCTAGGGAGGTTTTCCCCTCCTTGGTTTCCCCACTCCGACGCAACCATTCAAACCGAGAATCCCTCGGACCGCCTGCTGCGCGCGCACGTCCTCGAAACTCACGCACTGCGTGCGTAAAGTATTGTGCCGATACGAGCCGATTTGTTTGCCCATTCTGCTATTCTTTCTAAGAATATTGGCTAGCGAGACGGGAAGAGACCTTTCAAATAAATTTTACCTCTCCTAGGGGACCAATGCAACACTGTTCACAACTTGTGCGTAGCTTCGTCTGTAGAATTCATTTCAGAGGAGTGTTGAAGAAAGGTAAACCTTTGCGTGAAATAATATTCGTGAAATATGAACAACTACAGTAACTGGTGTCAAATGTTTAAAAGTAATCACCATTTTAAGACTCCTATCGTCACAAGGTGTTTGAGAGGGATGCTACTTCCAATGCCAACATCACCACTATCACCATAAAAATTTTCATGAGCATCGTCAACATCATTATAATTAGACACAGCCAAAGTATGAAATTTCATACTGTCTAAACCAGTCTTGCTATCGTTATGGAAGCAAGTGTTTTTACATGTTTACTGTGTGAAGAGCACAGTGCACATGAAAAAAGATTTAATATTTCATAATATTTTGGCAAAATCGTCATGTTATATGAAAACCTTCATATTCCTTCATATTTTGCAAGATTCACGACTTTTAGCTTTTGAAGCAATTCCTGTTAGCAATGAACCAAGCATTCCAAATATTCTATTTTGGTAGGTTTATATGAAATACATTTAGAAAACCAAGCCTCTTTCCAGCAAGTCAGGTAGAGTTAAAGAAAGGTGGCATTTCCTCTACGCAACGTCACGTGCGAAATTAAATTCCCTCTATTCTTGAAGGCTTTTATTTTCGCAAACCGGTGCTCTTAGTGACGTATTGTAATAGTACATGTTAAGCAAGGAAAAGCAATGAGTAACTTGTTTTTATCCCCCCACCCTTAAGTTTCGGTGTTTCACTATGATTAAACGTATTTTATTCCATATTTTATTACTAAATATGAACAAAAGTCTACAGAGCCTATTTGTTTAAATTAATGAGTAATATGCCGCAAATCCTTAGCTATAAGACACTTTAGCTTTGAAATATTTTCTTTGTAATATTTTGGAATTTTTCTTCCCATTTTCATATTTCGGCACATTTTTTTTCCTCCATATGTTGGCTGTCTCTCGTAACGTAAAGGATAAGATGTATTCTTTCTTCGTCAGAAAATAATCACCATTTCTAAGTTCATTTGGGGGCAGAACCGGATTTGTCCATAAGATACTGAAAACTTCTGTGTTTATGGGTGGTTTTTGTAAGTTGTAAAGAGCCAACTTTGCCACAGTGAGCAAAGACTTTTCCTGTATGTGAGGGACTCAAAGTAAGACACTAAAACCTTGCAGAGGAGCCCATTTTTTAGGAACAATGCAACAAAATCGGTAATAGGAATGTGATATCCCTCTTTCTTAATTTACGAAAAGAATTCTAAAAACTGTAATCTGAGATTTTGTAAATAGAATTTGACTATTTCAAAAAGTTCATCACCAACACTAACTAACCGGTAGAGTAAACAAAATGGATTATTGGATAGAGGACAGCTCAAAACTCCCTGGCTGAAATATTTGTGAACATCAAGGAAACATGTAGTATTGGCTGTATGTTTATTTTAAATTGTACTACTTTTCGTTATTTGTGATGATTTAAGGGATACATTATACTGACTGTATGCGTATTTTAAATGATCTGTACCCCCTAAGGGGTATGCGTACCCCGGGTTGAATATATCTGAAATAAAGGATGCAAAACCATCCCTTGTGAGCAATGCTTAATTTAGGTAACATGAATATGAAAGAGCGACTCTAATAATGCAGCTCTAAAAGTATTTGAAATGTTTTACAACCCTTATTGTCCAGGAAAAACAAAGCACGCACAAACACACACACACACACACACACACACACACACACACACACACACACACTATGAATTTGGTTTGCCTTTGTTCTCCACTACGAAAAGTCAATCTCTTCGCTGTTATTCATAGCTTTGGATAATTTTATTTTCATAAACAGAATTAAGACATCTCTTCGTGAGAAAAGCTGCACATTATACAACAGAGTAAGAAGTTGAGTGAATTGGTAGCATTGTTGTGTACAAGGGTTACTCACACCAAGACCACCTATTCAGAGAGAAGAGCCGCATGTCCTTCATTTACATAGCTTTGTGTAGCAGGTTGAAATGTCAATGTAATTTAGAAACCCCGGCACAACACACCTTGCTCGTGGATGAAATTCAACCTGAACTGATTTACCCTACTAAATAGCTCATTTATACAGGTTAGCACGGTAACATTGTTTTACAGTTAGGAACTGCTAACTGCAGAAAGGTCACTAGCCCTCAAAATTCACAAATTCACTTTTCAGTACAAATCAGTTCTAAATGGATAGATACACCGTTTACTGCTAAAACGGAATGTCTGTCATCATTCTTATAGATATGGCATCAGTTTGAATTTTGCTTTTACTGCAGACAGGAAACACGTCCTGGACTTGTTCCTCCTCTGCTGTAAACAATGGTTCCTTTTAACCACACCTGGTAGTGAGAAGAGGCTGTCATATAAATTTCTTTGGCAATAAATTACTCATTAGGTTTTGGTCAACCTGCAAAAGACGCAAGTGTGACCTGTGAGGAGCTCAAGTTGAAAATAAAAAGTCCTCTTACTGACAATGTGAAAAGAACTACAATAGTTATGGTCCACAATAGGAGGGCTAGAAGGTTTTACAACAAAGTAAAGGATATCACAGAGGAATGCAAAAAAATATCCTAAACATTTACTGATTTACTATTGGGTTTTGTTGGACCAAGTTTTACAAGGGAACATGCTTAAGAAATGACTAATGGGAAAAATTAAGTAAAACCTCACAAAATAACGTTTTCGATCGCAAAATAACGTTCTGATGAACCAGGGGAGAGCGAATGCAGTATGCACATTACTGGATTGACAAGTGGCGTTTCTCGCTCACAAAACACTATGGGGGACTTTGAACTACCAACTAGTAAAGCTTAATTAGCTGTATTACTCATAAACCACTAAAAATTATGGATACAAGGAAAACTTTGGTTGATGAAAAGCTCACATTTTGGAATGAAGTAGCGTCATGGCCTGTGACTACTGCGTCCATTCAAGAAGACCAACCAACCGAATAAATGAAGCTCTTAAGTACTACTGTGCATAAGTTACGATACAAAAACAACAAATTAGCATTATGAAAATAGTATTGTATAAATAAAGCATTTTTCAAGACTTTAACAAGTCTTTTCCATCTTTAAACTTCATTTACCGCGAAAAGGGATTATGCCCATGTCCCGCACTTTATTAAACAAATACATAAACAATTATGTATATATCTTTTAGAACCATACTAACCGTTGAATAACTAGAAAGAAATTGAAAAACCTGAGTTTGAAAACAAAGTGTCAAAAAAGTTTCTTGTCATTCCTGTAAAATGAGAATTTGTGGACTTGTTGCCCCTTTGCAGTAAACGATTCATGTATAGTAGTGGAAGTATTGTATTCGAACCAAAAATTGGATGCCGAGATTTCACTGGAAATATATGTTTTGAGGCCTCTGAAACCCCCCCCCCCCAAAAAAAAGCATTTTTAGAAAGAGCTCCGTGCGTGTGTGTGCGCGCGCACGTGCCTGTTGTGAGTCTGTGTGTGTCCGCCTGTTGATACGGAAATGTATTTGATGGCAGTAGTTTATGGATATTCACTTGATGTCGGTAGTCCTATTTAATTTAAAAAAGGCTAATTTAGGACTTAAAGGGAATAAAGCACTTAGTAATATAAATAATAATAATAATAATAATAATAATAATAATAATAATAATAATAATAATAATAATAATAATAATAATAATAATAATAATAATAATAATAATAATAATAATAATAATAATAATAATAATAATAATAATAATAATAATAATAATAATAATAATAATAATAAAATAATAATAAAACAATAAAACTGTTAAACCAATTTTTGAATAGCAAAAGATTTTCCTGTAAAGCGTAGTTTAGGATGGGGAATTTTCTTGAAAAATTCGTGTCAGCTTTGTAAAATGGTGTACTTAAATTACCATATTTGGTTGTATAGGGCATTTTCAAGTTATGTTGTTTACAAACACCCGAGCACGTGCTCCAATATTTTTCCAAAATTTATTTTGATTCAGGATTCCTCAAAGCATGTATTTACAGTACAGTCCTTAATGTCGAATTTTTGCTTATAATATAATACTTCCGCAAGAGAAACATTAAATGTATGGTATTAAAACTTTTAAGAATTATAAGATATGGAATTCGAGAACTTATGAAGAAACGCGAAGATTTTTACTTTCTCTACTATGTATAGTAAGTAGGGGAAGTATTGTATTCGACCCAAATATTCGATGTCCAGTTTTCACTGGAAATATCTATGTGTTTCGAGGTCCCTGAATCCAAGAAAGGTATTTTTAGAAAAAGGCCCGTGTGTGTGTGTCTATGTGTGCATGTCTGTGTGTGTGTGTGTCTATGTGTGCATGTGTGTGTGTGTGTGTGTGTGTGTGTGTGTGTGTGTGTGTGTCTGTCTGTCTGTCTGTCTGTCTGTGAACAGCATAACTCAAAAACGAAAAGTCGGTTAAAAACCAAAGTTCGTATTTAGTTAATTATCTTTCAAGGATGTGACATGAAGATTTTGGGAAAAAGAAAACCAGTCTCCACCCTAAACTACCCTTTATGTAAATTTTTATGAACATTTCGATATTCTCAAAAATGTCTCTAACGATTTTGATTAAAATACAACACCTTTAAGCTATTTTATGACAAATGGAATATATATATATATATGTGTGTGTGTGTGTGTGTGTGTGTGTGTGTGTGTGTGTGTGTGTGTGTGTGTGTGTGTGTGTGTGTGTGTGTGTATTGAATGTTCTAGCTATAGCCCATGTGGTCCTGTTTATTCTTGATGACTTGCGTAACTGGTAAACCGTAAGAGATTACACAAAGTCTTACGGCACCAAAAATGTAGATCTCTTTAAAACACACAATTTATGTGTAATACATTTCTTTATGAGGTGAACTATTTTGGAGAAATTCCTTGTTATTTTGTTTTAAAGCCACCTCATAGCGACTAGCTTTAAAACATTTGACTATCACTTAAAGTCTACTTTATTCCCGCATTCCCCTTGTACCTCCAAGAAAATCAGCAATAAGATAATTTCTGTAAATGTTTACCTCGGTTAAAATGGAGTAGAATAGGAATTAAGCGTTTGTAAGAATAGTTCGCACAAGAGTGAGTAGAGCAAGTCATGTGAGTGCAACACATCAGATTTTTTTTTTTTCTTAAATAAGAACATTCTTTCAACTAATTGTATATATACTCCGAAGACTGTGATTCTCGAAAATAATTTTTACCATACATGGACTTAGTTTATGATATGAAATGTTCAATTTTGTTGCGTAGGGTTTTGTCCATAGAAGCTTGTAGGAAATGTTCCGTATTGGGAGTTTCGCAAGTAGTGATTTGTAACTGGTGCTTCCATTCTCGTGAGGTCGCGCACAGAAAGAAAGAGGTAAGGGAACTTTTGATTATGTTAATGGATCCTTCGTGATAATAAATTCGGGGCGAATGTCAGAGATATGAACTTACAGTGGGGTTCTTTCTAACCACAAAGCGGGCGTCAAAGAGATTAAACAGAATACCAAAGCTTCCTGTCTTTTTTGTACAGGATATTTGGTAACTAAATAACCCCAGTATCAGGTCGTTATTTATCGGCCGCCAGAAATAAAAGCAGAGACGCATGAATTAGACACTGCAGGTGTTCCTTACTAGAGCAGACGCTTGCTTATTCATCCCATTCAGGAAGAAGGATGAATGCGGCCATTCATTATCCACATCACAGAGACAGGGGAGGGATGTGGGGTTGCAAGGGTAGGTAGGTATTGGAGAATTGTGATGTATAATTACCTTGAGTATCAGGGAATTTGTGTCACAGCACTGCTTGTCAAGAGCTTTCTTGAGGGTGAACAGCTTGTCTAAATAATGACGACACACTGGAAAAGTACTCACAGAATAGGACATCCATACCTTCCTAATACCAAAAACATGACGTCACGATCAGCATTGCATTGCCAATTTTAAATAAATTGCTTAGGTTTCTCTAGAGCAGACACTGCAGAGAAATAGTTAAGGATATTGGTCAGGAGTAACATTAACAGGAAAGGGAAACCAAAACAAAAACAACAAATTTAAAATACATATATTTCAATGTGAGCGTTCACAACTAACAGAAAGTTTTAACGGCACGGGTAAAAAGTCAAGTTTCTTTAAGGCTTAAACATGATCGAAAAATTATCAAATTGACGACTTTTTTATGTAAATGTTTCCCATACCTTCAGTCACCGGTTGGCAGTAAAATTTTTTAGATTTCGCCTTTTTTAATGCCATGTGCGCTACATTTAAATGTCCCTTTTTCTGCTTAAATGTTCGGCAGTATTTGGCAAAATATGGGCCCAAAAGGGCTAAAAAACAACCAAACTCAGAGGAAAGAAGTGGTTAAACTATGAATCTGAGGATATAGACTACTAGATAAAACAGGGAAAGTGTGACATGGAGCCGGGCAGTTTTAAGCCAAATAGGTGATCCTGCCGTGATGCATGTGTGTAGAAAAATTGCTTTTTCTCGACTTTATACTTTTAATACACTATCTGCTCCATGCGCATTAGATTTTGTACTGTGCTACTAGAAGTTTTCCAGCATGTACTCCGTTTATGTTAAACTCCAGTGTTTGGTTTCAAAATCTGAACATTTGTTTAGTTAAAAAATGCATACCTACATAAGAGAAGTTAAAAATAGTTATTTATGAATCAGAAAGATTTTATTTTGTGATGCCGAAACGAGGCCGCAAACCGAGTTGAGGAAACCTGCGAACAAAATAAAATCCTTTTAACCCGTGCATAATACACTATTTTTAGACAGTCCTGAATGCTTGTAAATATATTATAGATTATACATAAATATATGGTATTGTTTTAACTTTTTCATGGTCATGATAGTCTTCGGGTTGCGATGTTCATTTGCCTTGCGTAGCATCAGTGTTGGCAACGTGACTTTTACAAAACCATAATATTCTACATAAGGGAGGTAGTGGAAATAATAAAACGACGAAAATAACGTAACGAAATTTAATTAATTAATTAATTAATTAATATTACAACTTTTTCTAACTTACTCATGTTTTGAGAAAACTGAAATGTTCAAATTCAAATGACCCGCCATTTTAAACATGCATTGTGGAATGAGATGATGCTCATATTCCGCAGGAAAAAAAGTTGGCATTATGGGCGTGTTAAAAGCTTTTGAGCACTGAGTTCACAGTCGTGAACTACTAAAAGGCCCACTTTTACTATCAACTCTCTCAAACAGGTATTTTGTTTGTCTATGAAGCTAAAGAAATTAATTACTTTAAAAGTAATTGTTTTTTCTTCCCACCAGAGATTGATGGAGTTTGTTGGGCAATTAGAATTTATAAAATAATAAAACTGTTGTGATGTTTTAATTTTTAATGCGCATGGAGTATTTTGAATATTAAGATATTTTCGCATTGTGAATAAAGTGAATAATTAATTCCTTTAAAACTATAAACCAAGCTGTGCTGGATCTTTGAATAGTAGTTCATAAAATAAACACCCTAAATTGTGTAAATTATTTATTTCATACCTATATTTCGTACCCGGGAACGGCATATTAGATTCATCATCACAAACTTCGGAAAGTAAGGCTTCTGGCTTGTTTAGTTGATTGATTTGTGGGTTTTAAGGGCGCTCAACATATAGGTCATTAGCGCCCTTCTAAAATTCATGGCAATAGCCAGTTATAAACCTGAATCAAAAATAAACTACTAGTATCAAAGAAAGAATACACAAACGTAAATCCAGCGGCAATAACCGGATATAAAAAATTGTAATAAATAGGTCAAAAGGCATAAACAAATATCTAAAATTTCAAATCCTCAAATTGATATTACAATCGGCTAAAAACTGGCTTGTTTAGGACATATAGAATTGATCAATCCATCTCTTTTGCGAGTGACTTATAGCTACTCCTTCTGCCGCAAGGTCTACAGTTCATTACTACAAGCTTTGAGACACTGTCCCAATATTCTTCCCATGTGCGCTTTCCAACTATGTTAATACTGGTTAATTCTATCTCTAGGCGTAAAAATGTTCAATTCATTTCCTATATCCCTGTTTTTTTCTTTCTTTTCCCCACAGAAGTATATAGCCCGCAACACTTCTCAGAAATCTCATTTCAGTAGTTATCAGTCTCTATTGGGCCACGCCGTAGCCGAGTGGTTAGACCATTCGCTTCTCACCAAAGCGGCCCGGGTTCGATCCCAAGCAACCACATGTGAGATTTGTGGTGGACGAAGCGGCGCTGGGGCGGGTCTCCTCCGGGTTCTCCGGTTTCCCCGGCCATCTCATTCCATCGGTGCTCCATCTTCAATCTATGTATCATCAGTGTCACCGCCTGCGGTGCTGTATGTAGTAAAAGCGGGCGTTAAACACTACAAAAAATAAAAACAGTCTGTATTCCTGTTTCTTAGTACCTGAAAATGTTCTGGGCCCATGAATGAGAATTGGAGCAACAATCACTTTATAAAATGTAAACTTTGCTTGCTTACAAACTTGTTTAATTTTATTTTCATCTGATTAAATCGATTATTTTGTCATTTACATCCACATGTTTGCTCTAACATATTTTGAACCCAAGAAACTTAAAGTTGTTAATTTGTTCCAGAGAGCATCATTCAGGAAAACTTTTGCCGGCAGCGTATCCCTTTCTTTGAAAGCTTATTACTATGGACTTCTTTGTAGATATCCTTAAATTAAAATTGTGACTTATTTGACTTACTTTATAAATGGCTATTTGCAGATTATCTTTTGAACTGGAAATCATCCCTTGACCATTGGCAAACAGCATTGCATTTAGGCATTTTCCTCTTATAATAAAATGTACATCCAAACCTTTTGGCCATTATTTCATGGCATCGTCTGCATACAAGCTAAAAAGAGAAAGTAATGCTGCACACCGTTGTCCACACATTTGTTTACTAGTCCTTTATCACTAAGTTCGGTTTTAAAGCTCATGTCAACTACTGTTTTAAATTTTACATTTAAACTATGTAATGCCGTGATCAGAAGTTGTGGAATATTCTTTATGTTGCATTATAGTTCTCTTGTTGCATTACAATCCAAAGCTGATTTGTATTAACCACATCCAAAGCGTTTTCATGTAATATTCATTTTCTGCTGGGGTAAGGATGGGGCAAATGGACACTGCCTAAGGAAATTTACTGTAATGTTCTTACTGATGTTGGTATCACTGTGTATTGAGAAGCCATGAGCATGCTTCAGTTGTGTCGACATAAGGCATACTCGGCGAATTACGTGGCACTAAGCTTATGATCATTTGGAAGCTTTTGGAAATGGAATATAAAGTGGAAAATTACTTTGTATCATTATTTGGTATTATAACTACAAAACTAAAACGCATTTAATATTTTAACTCAATATAATTAGCCATCAGGTTGAAAGTAAATAAGGTCATAAAGTTGACATCTCAGAATCACTAAGGGTAATTTCGTGGTACACTAGATTTAATTTCGTGGTAATAGTTGATATTCTGAATCTGAAGTGCAGTCAAAGCACTTGAAGCTATATGTATAAGCGGAAATTCCTTGGCACTTTTCGTACATTAGCAAAACAGCAGAAACTGGCAGAAAAACAGCAAAAGAACACAGTGATTCACACACTACTCTTCTCTTACCAACAAACCTTTGTCGACCGCTGGGTTTTCCTCTGTGTCCAATACAGCCGTTGAAAGCGCTAGAATCGCCTACAAGGAAGCACTCCGTAAGCCAGAAAATGCCTCTATCTGTTGGACACTTCAACAACTTCGATGTGCATCAGTCGTATATCGTTGTAAGCGAATGGAAAAATGCAACGAAATTATCGCAAATAGTAATGTCTCTGTATTTAGCAAATAGCTATTTATTGTATGAAGTTTTGACGTTAAGCTGCAGTATGTTTGGGTGAATAGAAGCACATGACAAAATGTTACTGATCAGTTACAAACGCAGCTTTCCACTTTTCTATGATTTGATCATCGATGTACATTCTCGTTCTCACTGTAATGTGAACAAAAATGTTACACGCTGTTTTACTTTCCGTTCAGGATTCAGTATTCGGGTTATTATGCACAACCTTTACATTAAGAACTCTAAACCGTACATTAACTCTCTAATGGGTTTTAGCAAATTTCCAACTTAAACTTAATTACAGTGAAGTAGCAGGCAGCTAATTTACGTTCAGCAGATGCTGTCACTTTCATTTAGGTCCCCAAACTACTAAATGAAGTTAGCAGAAAGTTAAAAATTCCGGCTTAGGCGATACCGAAGGATGGTGACAGTAGCCTAAAGAGCCATTACTCTAATCAGTAATAATATTAAACATCTGAAGTGTTACACTTAAATGACTGTCTCTTGCCACTATTATTTATCACTTTCTCTATGTATACCTGTGGACAAAAAATTTTGTGTCGATCGTAGAGCTTCGTGTATTTTCGTAAAAGCTGTGTTCACAACGTACACAAAAGAACCATCTAATGGGCTACGACTTGACAGCACAATGGTTAACTTCTGAGTACTGAAAACAAAACACAGAGTAACGTGACGGTGGGTTGAGAAGGCATTGCTTCCACTCCTCAGTTCCCAGCCTCAAATCCCGCATCGCTTGTCTTTTTTAAGGTTTGTTAATTTTATGACTGGACATATAGAACATAATATTCCATTAATATAACTTAATATCACATTAATATAACATTGAAGTTATCGGCTTATCTATACACACGAAAATATAATTATTCTACTGACACTCGTGTTAAATAAATAAAAATCTAATGTGTTGCACTCACATGACTTTCTCTACTCTTCTACTAACTGTTATTGCAAACTCTTATTCCTCTATCTACTTCGTGTTAGTTGAGATCAACATTTTCAGAAATTGTCGCACTGCTAATTTCCTTGTAGGTGCAAGGGGAATATGGGAATACAGTAGGCTTTAGCGATGGTCAAATCCTTTAAAGCTTTCAAATTCCGTTCTCTTTGCACAGCTAAGATATAAAAAATGAATAACGATCTTCCATTTGACGCAAGTCTAAGTATTCCATAACTCACACAAATAACAAGAAACATCTCCGAAATGGTTCACTCTACAAGAAAACTTCATTTGGACATAAATTGTGTATTTTAGCAAGATCTACATACATGTTTTATATACTACAATTTGGTCTATCTCTTAGGGTCTACGCGTTATTCAAAAGGCATCAAGAGTAAACAGGACTGCGTAGCCTATAGCCAGAAAATTCAAAATATACATTTTGTTTGTCATAAAAATATCTTAAATATATGGCATTTTAATCCAAACCGTTAGACCCAATTTCGAGGAAATCAGAATGTTCTAAAAATTGTCCATGTAACGGGTAGTTTACGGCGGAGGGATTTTTTTTCAAAATCTTCATATCGCAACCTTAAAATATATCTATTTAACTTAGATGCCAAATTTGGCTTTTAATCAATTTTTTGTTTTTGTCCCAGGCTTCTTGAATTTGTGTCCAGAGGCCATATTTTGTCCTTCATCAAGCCACACGGAAATTGGAACACAGCTCCCTTTTCACCTCAGCCCACACATTCGCAATAGGGTAAAAATCCGGGGAACAGGGAGGCCAGTGTAGCACTCTGATATCCTGCCTCACTTAGAACCAAATTGAACCCTTTCAAAATGTGTGGACAGGATAATTATTCTGTACGAATTCAATATTCCGTCAGGATATCCCATGCTCACAGAGGGAACCAAAATATTCTCAAGTATTACTGCATACTGCGCACCGTTCAGTGCATTGTCAAGCTGCCACAGCATACCTAGACTGTCTTTTGATAATTGATTTCCAGCCCCAACACGATACAGATGCGCAATCATGATCAAATTGTGAAGGCACGTATTTTGCATTGAATCGGGACCCCTTTGGACCATAGACAAAGAAACTGTCACCTCGTCTGAGAATACCACGTTATTCCAGTTGCGGTTGGCATTTAACTCTGCAAGCGCAAGGCGAAACAATCAGTGATCATCTGTCGGAAGTTTTTAGCTGCCCTTTAAACAGGAAGTCTTGTGTCATTTACACATCGCAGAGCTGTTCAAGCTGATCCAGGGCAATCCGAATTTCAGAAGCATTTCAGAAGCAATTTGGAAAGGGTTCCTCTCTGCTTCTACAATTAAAGCTAGTTGACACACGTCTTCTTCCTGAACCAGGACGAGGGTGTTCAACTACTGCCCTGGATAATCTCACCCAACTCCAATACGTGCTGCAGCTTCACCAGCAGAGAAATCTCCTACTTGACTACTGCAAGAAGCGACCTCCTTGTGCCAATGTCTTTGTGTGCACGTTCTCCACTACTTCTTCTTCTTCTTCTTCTTCTTCTTCTTCTTCTTCTTCTTCTTCTTCTTCTTCTTCTTCTTCTTCTTCTTCTTCTTCTTCTTCTTCTTCTTCTTCTTCTTCTTCTTCTTCTCCTCCTCCTTCTCCTTCTTCTTCTTCTTCTTCTTCTACTTCTTCTTCTTCATCATCATTATCATCATCGTCATTACTATTATTATTACTATTTATTATTATTATTATTATTATTATTATTATTATTATTATTATTATTATTATTATTATTATTATTGTTATTATTATTATTATTATTATTATTATTATTATTATTATTATTATTATTATTATTATTATTATTATTATTATTATTATTATTATTATTATTATTATTATTATTATTATTATTATTATTACTACTATTATTGTTATTCTTGTTATTGTTTGTAATATTAATTTCTTCTTTTTTGCTATTATTGTTATTATTGCTATTGTTGTTATTGTTACTATTGTTATTTTTGTTCTTAGTAGTGTTATTATCATTATCATCATCATCATCATTAGCATTATCACTATTATTATTATTATTATTATTATTATTATTATTATTATTATTATTATTATTATTATTATTATTATTATTATTATTATTATTATTATTATTATTATTATTATTATTATTATTATTATTATTATTATCATCAATATCATTATTATGATTATCATCATTATTATCATTACCATTATTATCATTATTATCATTATCATCATGTTCATTAACATTATCATTATTATTGTTGTTATTCTTATTGCTGTTATTACTGTTATTTTTATTATTGTTGTTATTGTTATCATTACTATTGTTATTATTGTGATTATTATTGTGATTATTATTGTGATTATTATTATTATTATTATTATTATTATTATTATTACTATTATTATTATTATTATTATTATTATTATTATTATTATTATTATTATTATTATTATTATTATTATTATTATTATTATTATTATTATTATTATTATTATTGTTGTTGTTGTTGTTGTTGTTGTTGTTAGGGTAGTAGTAGTAGTAGTAGTAGTAGTAGTAGTAGTAGTAGTAGTAGTAGTAGTAGTAGTAGTAGTAGTAGTAGTAGTAGTAGTAGTAGTAGTAGTAGTAGTAGTAGTAACAGGAAGATACGAGAAAATCCATATGGCTTTTATGTAATAGAACAATATTACATTGATATGTCAAGTTATTTATAATTAAACGAACAAATTTATAATTCTAAATAGCTTATTACTCGCAACTCGAAAAAAAAAGGAGACAAACTTTATCCCCAGATTTGAACACTTGACCTCTGTAGTACTAATCACCGAACACTTCCCCTAACACCAGAACAAACTATAGATCACCTGTGCTTATGGTCTCTCTGGCACCTTCACTTTCTCTCCCGTACTTCTCTCCCGTACTTCTGTTGAACAAAGTTCACTGAATAGCTGTGCGTGATGCGGCCCCTAAATACCTTTGAGAGACACTGTAGGATTCATTGAGAGGGAACTGTGCCTGCCTGATGCGTGAACAAAGGTCTAATTCTCTATAGCTTTTTATCAGGAATGAAAAATTAGAATAAAAGCAAGATTTTTGAAATTGAATTAATGGGGACATGGCAAAATTGTGTAGTGCTTGCAAATAAACTACCGGCAACGCTGCTAGGTCCAAAGGTTGCTTCACGTTGAAGTAATCATCGGCTGCATTGTGTTCCATTTAATATGTCATTAATTATTTTTGTCACTGGTTTCCAGATCTCAGAACAATATACTTTATGAACATTGAAACTGTATTTTAGGCTATTAATGCTTTCGTATGATATGTAAATACATTAAGTTCATTTGCTTTCGATAAGTACTTTGCATCTTACTCTCACTTACCAAGCCATTTGTGTCGTCTGCACTCTACTGCATGATTAAACATAAAGGAATGCAATTAAGATGAAATGACTAAAAAAAATTAAAACAGTTATTTTCTTATGTCGTTTGTCGAGATACTCTAACACAATGAAGATAAATAGTTTCCATATATTCACTGTAGCTAATGTAAACACTAACAGTGCATAAGTATTTTAACAGGGAATAATCTGCGAGGTTTTTAGAGTGATGCCTTTGAATGTGGATATTTAAAGGAAAATAATGTTAATTTTGGGAGGAGTAATTGTGTGCTAAAGTAAGCGTATTCCTGCTTCATTTTCAGCAATGGTAATTAATATCTTATAAAGTATTCAGTTGTAGAACTTCAATTATATTGTAGCGTTAGTATGACGAGGAAAAAATGACAACGCTATGCGAAATAAACAGTCATATAATTTGCTGCCCTAAAGGCAGCTTTATCAGAAACAGATTCCATTAATTTTTATAAGTTTATGTCTCACAGCTTATATAAGTAATGATGTTCCCGTTAAGACAGAAAAAACGAAAAAGAAAAAAAAAAAAAAAAAAAAAGGATGCTAAAGAGGATTCGATCTGGTCTTGGACCACCACCGCTGATTTGCAGTAACACGCTTTAGCCAGGTCAGCATTCCACATACGCGACCAGCGGTTAGTGCTTTAGCTTCGTTAGCCTAGCACCCAACACTGGTATACTTCTTGCACCTAGTCCGCACTTTAATGTAAACAGAATAAGAATATGTTTTCTGCAGGTGCACTGAAGTTAAATCTGCAATATTTGTCCGTTATTGTAGAAGGATTGCTGACATTGTTTTTCAAACCTCGAAGTGAATCCATGGCTGCCGTCTGAAAAAGGTAAGCATATGACAAATTGAATTCTCATACCATCAATATAAGAGCGCCTGAGAATTAGGTGACCTTCGCGCAGATCTCACTGAAGTTGGGTATTTACTTTTTTGAAAGATAGCACATGGTATGTAGAGACAGTATTGTATTCCACCCAAAAATTTGATATTGAGATTCATCGGAAATACATGTTCTGGAACATGTACTTTTAAGTAATAATTCTTAGAAAAAGATGGTGTGTATATGTGTGTAGACTGCGTGTGCTCGCGAGCGTGTATGTTTGTGTGTATGTGTGTGTACTCACCTAGGTATCTGTGAAAAACATAACACAAAAACGAAATGTGAGATGAATACAAACATTTGGTATTTCAGCTCAGTACCTATCAAAGATGCGGCACGAAGATTTTCAAGAAAATCCACCCAAACTGTCCTTTACTACCAAACGTTTTCAAAATTATTGAAGTTCTCAAGAATGAACTAACGATATTGATTAAATTAGCTCATATATAATATAATACATTATACTTTACAGATAAAATGTATATTCTGGATTTTCTGGGAATAGCCGCTGAATTCCTTTTCATTCTGAAAACCGTAACTGATAGACAAAAACTTACTATAAAATAGATCTCGTTAAAACATAATTTATGTCAAATGCATTTTTCTGTGGAGTTAAGCATTTCCAAGATGTTCCTTGTGATTGATTTGCATTTTAAAATTGTGCTGCTGATTCTTTTCTTTTATATCCTTAACAGCACAGTTTTCTGAAACGTATCATGGAAAAATTGAAGTACACAATTGCTGGCCCAATACCCTGTAATGATGCCTAGAGTGCATCTCAGTTACCGTTACTTATGAGCCTAAAACAGGCTAAAATACAGGTGCAAAGAATATTTTTTCTTCTTCTTCCTCTTCCTCTTCCGATTACCCTCCCCTTATGTATAACTTACACCCTCTAGGACCTGCAAGCCAATGCCTAGGGTCAGACGCCTGGCGGGGAGCACAGGAACCTATGCACCGGACAGAGTAAAGACCTGGAAGCGGGTGTCAGCCAAGCTCCAGGTATGAGAGTGAGGAAGAGGATATGAAATGCAGGCGAAATGGATGATTGGAAAGGTGATAATGGAGCAATTGGTGAAATGAGTGGCGGGGGAAACCGGAGCACCGGGAGAAAACCCACTCTGACGCCGCTTCGTCCATCATGAATACCACATGCGGGTCCCTGGGATGAATATTTTCAATTATGTTTATTTTTTCTAGTTGAGATACGATCAACCATATCAATATTAATTTTCTTCATTTTGTTCAGTTAATTTAGCACTGTTTCGCTCTTAAGCTATTAACTAGAAGAAAATCTCGTGATCAATTTCACTACAAAATATTCCTGGCAAAATAGAAACAGCTTTTTGTGTTATGTTGACAAGATTAATTTTACACAGCATATTAGCACGGTCTTACTTTACTTCGATGAGCACTGATTGTACTCGGAAGGAACATTATTCAAAATTGTTTAGAACTCATACCTCTATTTTCTCGCATTTGTTTAGCTTTACTTACTTTTCTGATCTCTGGGCTAAACCACAAAATATTGATAGGAAAGATAACGTTTTCTCGAATTACACTCAACTATAAGTTCGATTCTAGTGAACACCTCACTCACGTAGACATCCACACAGATCAATTGCCGTTAACACCCCTCAGGAGGAAGGGATGAAGTGGGGGAACCGCAGCATGCCTCAAGGTCGCAGGTAGACAGGCCACAGAATAGCGCGGAAGTCTGTGACAAGATCCCTTCATAAGGCGCCAGGCCCTGTTGAGCACCCACCATCACTACCGGTCCGGTGTCTTACAAGCGACCCCACACGAGAGGACAGCAACCACGAAGCGTCGAGAACAGCAGATATAATGTGCAAGCATCAGCGCCATCTTTCCGGTACCGCCATACACCAGGAGTCTGAAAGCACACCTGAAAGATAAGGAAATGGAATGAAGGGAAATGATTTCAAGGAAATCATGGTATGAAAGGAAGCATCCCAGCATTTGCCTAGGTGACATTCGGAAACCACGAAAAACTCAAGTTAAAGTGCGTGGTCGACGGAGATCGAACCCGCTGCCTACCGGATGCGAGTCACAGACGTTGCCACAGCTCCACCTCCCTCGGTATATACAGGATGTCCCAAAGTAACATCAACAACGCTTAGTATGTGTGGGACGGCAAACTGATCGGTTTTCAAACAGGAACCAATGTCCGGAAATGCACGGTTTGGACGCTCTCAAAAATGGCCCTAACGATTTTTATTAAAATAGTGTTAAATGTTTAAGATGTAGGTATATTTCGAATTTTCTGGCTACACCTTATGTAGTCCTGTTTACTTCTGGTGACTTCTGCATAACTGGTAAACGTAACAGAGAGATCAAATCTCACCGTACAAAAATGTAGATCTCATTAAAACACACACATTGAATTTTCCCTTGTTATTTCTATGAGTTTTGCTATATTAAGCCTTTCTCAAATAGAAGGTCCTTATTCACTCTTTATTTCTTAGCCGTGCAAAGAGAACGGAATTTTAATTATTTTTAATTATTAAATTTTAATTATTCCCTTATTCATATTCCTTTTGAAAATCAGCAATAACACAATTTCTGCAAATGTTTATCTCGACTAACATGAAGAAGATAGAGGAGGAATAAGAAGTTGTAAGAGTAGTTGGTACAAGAGTAGATCAAGTCGTGGGAGTGCAACACATCGGATTTTTTTTTTTTTTTTTTTTTTTTTTTGTATTGTCGCGTTTGTCTGTCGGTATTATTATTATATTTTTTCTTTTTTACAGATGATACAAAATTTCTTCTGAATGTATGCAAATTCGAGGTCTATTCCCATACATTGGCAGGTGTGAAATATTCTTGGAGAGGGAAGCTAAGATTTCAGTACCAAAAGGCCTTCCCGTTTCTGCCTCTTGGGCAGCCTAGTTTGGTAGTTAAAGACATATTAACTAAATAAACCTAAAACAAAACATGAGAACTGGGGAAAATAAAAAGATTTCGTTACAAATATCTTCTTCCGAAAAGGTCTAGACTTAATGGCCAATAACTGTGTTCAGCGCCTCCCTGGATTACCTAGAGACCATCATTCCCTGTTGGGTGACAGTGAAGGGAACTCTGAGCGCATTCCTCGCAAATGATTCATCCAGTTATTCTGGTGTTCTTATGTGCAATTGATGATTGGTTCTAAGTGTGGTTCGTTGATCACATTATCATTACATTTGTAATCCACTTGGTGTATCCTGCTGTGTATCTCATGATCCTCGGTTCACTTTCCTTTGGTGTCTGTAAAATCCAGGCCTCGCTGCCATAGCAAAGTACACGCCTTGCTAATGTTTTGTATAGGCAAGTCTGGTAGGTATCTCTCTGCGCTAACGAAAGCATCATTGTTGTGCTTATTATCCTCGTAGTCTTATTAAAGTAAATTTTTTGTTTGAGATGTCCACTAGCTGAATGAATTTGCTCTTTTCACATTTTTACTTTCTCTACTACGTACAGGAAAGGAAGTACCTAATTTATTACGCCCAAAAATTCTATACCGGGATTTCACTGGAAATACATGTTTTGAAACTCCCTGAACCCAAATAAAAAGCATTTTAGTAAAAGGTTAGTGTGCAGGTGTGTACATTGTGTCCATTTGCTCCTTGTGTGTCCGTGAAGAGTATAAAAAATGCGAAAGGTCGGTTAAATACCAAAATTGGTGCTTATGTTCAGCATATTTTAAGGATTCGATATGAAGATTTTTCAGAAAATTTCCCTTCCTAGACTATCCTTTACATGGAACATGTTTCGAAAATTTAGAAATTTTTTCAAAAATGGTTCTAACGATTTTGATTAAAGTACCACAAATTTAAGATATCTTTACGATAAATGAATTGTGTATCTTTAATTTTCTGAAAGTGTTCTCAGCAGACCTCTTTATTCTCGATGACTTTTGCGCAACTGGTGTATCCCAAAGGACAAAATCTTACTATAAAAATGCAGATGTCGTTAAAGCACTAAATTATGTATATGAATGTATATTTCTTTTTGTGGAGCGAACCATTTCCGAGGTATTCCTAAATTTGTTTGAGTTTTACTGGTCGAGGGTGCATTTAGCATCATTAGGCCCTTCAAGGGCCAATTAAGGATGTACTCGATTGAGAAGTAGCAGCTTCCGGCGGTACCAGGGCACTGACGTCCCATTCTACAGTACTACACTCCAGCTTGTGGTGGGTAGAGGGGGGGACGCAGCGGCCGGGCAGTAGCCTTGGCACGGAAAGGGTTGTTGCGCCGCGGGTTATTTAGTATAATAAAATACAGAAAAATCCAATTTAATTATATTTGCGATTCATGATTCGTGCTGCATGGCAAGCATATATTAGGATATTACGTTTAATATTCTGCCACTTACTAGAATCAACGTGTAGGAACTATCTAAGGCTGTTTGAATATCTGGATCAAAATTGTTGTGTAGTGTTGTAGGAATATCCATTGCTGTCAGTTTTATAGCTTCTAAGGAAACATTGTTATCCACAGGGAGCAACAACATAAGTAGCTCGTTTCTTGGAATGTCTTTGCTATCACGATCCTCGCGTTATAGTCTGACCCGCACTGTTATTTTCCTTAGTGGCGTGATGCAGTGGCTGGGCTCTCCCATGGGTAAGATCAAACTTTTGTTTTTCTGTGATTTTCTCTTCTTGGATTCTCGCCGTCTTTCAGTAAGCTTCTAAGAGAATTGAGTACCGAGAGATTTCCCTTGAGTAAACGAAAGGAAGTTGCCAGTCATCAGTCAGCCATCGTCATGACACTAGGGCATACATCCATTTCTATCCAGGCACCGTATTTTTGTTTGCTTGTAGGGTTCCAGTATTACACCATTGGATATATGGGCGATTTAACATAGTCTTAGAATGGAAAAATAAAAGTCTAGAAGTAAGTTACTCAAAACTCAACTCGCACAATGTTCAACTCAACTCGCAAAATAGATCACAGTTAGCCCTAATATGGTCTGAAATGTTACAAAGCAGTTACATTAAGCAAATAAAACAGAGATCCATATAAAAGGTATCAAGAGTATGAGTGCACAGCCTTCAAGATTGACTTCTTGACGTCATATTGAAATGCAAATTCCTACACCATTTTCAGTTTTCATTAACCGTTGTAGACTGTTTGGGGTTATTCCTGACCCCATTGATACTATAATATACACTATTCTATTTGCAGAATCTCGACGGTAGGTATAGGTATACCTTTCTGAATCCTTTTTATTCCCTTTAAATAAGTAATTACGTTTTAAAAAATGATGCCTTTATAATAAACAAAGCATTATTGATATGTGGTAATAAAATAGCATTAAGGATTTACGATATTCTTTCATTCTAAGCTCCTTTTATGCAGGAGTTTTGCTGTTGTTAGATTTATCTAGATAGTAACACTGCTACTCTCATATTTGAGCAGTGGAGACCTGTACATTCACCAGATCAATGTTCGTGATGTTGTGCATTGTTGGTGTTATGTAATGGCAGAACATGAAATAAAAAGACTTCAAACTCTCCAGAAAAGAAGAAAATTCATAAGAGATGCAGTAAATGCAAGTGGATTTCAACACATGATGGGAACTGTGGTAAAAATGGTGACACGGGAGGGAACGAAGAAGTGATGCAGATGTGTCTCATGTCCTCGTGAGAAATACAGAAAAACAAACCAAACCTCTGATGACTGTGGTAATGTTTGTTCAAAGAAAACACATTTCAAGAAATAACCACTGTGTGATAAATGTTATTGATCATTCTATGAATTAAGCTAATTCTGTTTCAATGTTTAAAAAAGGAACACTGCAAAGACGAAACATTTCATGATACAAGTAATATTTTTAAGCTTTGAGTTTTTATTGCTTGCATTTCTATTTCTTTGTGTTCTATATATTGTGTTTTATAACAGAAAAGAAATAAAACAGAAATATTTTCACGTTTGCTAATTTTTAATACATTATATCCAATTTTAAAAAGGAAAAGTAAGTTGGTCATAAATTATACCATACAGATTATATGTGATTATGGAGGAAACAGGGTACAAGGTAAAATTTGTCGAAACTATGGATACATCCGTTAATTTTTACTGTTGATAAAGCATACTAAATAAAGGTTTAAAATTCATTTTGTGTTTGCAATTTTCGGTGAGTCACCAAGCCATAAAATTTTGCTAAAATCTAAAAAGCTTAAATTCAGTACCTCTACTGGATTGAATTATTATTAAAAATACACTTTTCGCTTGGATGTTTTCTGTCCTATAATTTACAGAGTGTTGGCGTGTGATCAGTAGAGAGAGGCAAAATAGGAGAAAAAGATTGCCAAAATGAAAAAAAAAAAAAAAAAGAAAAAAAAATCCCAAAACATCATAAAATATATATTTTTAAGCCAAACATTTCAAACTTTAAGAGTTTCGAATAGGTTTACTTCATTAGCTTCAAAAAAGGCTTTGTAGAGTTTCGTCCATATTTTATAATAGAATATAAAATCAAATACTCGTACAACAGCTTACAGGAAATTAGGCGTTCATCATTGTGAAATCCTTAAACCTAGGGGAAAGAAGGAAATTAATGTTTGGTTTGTCTTTGCACAATGCTAATATAGGCCACTGAAATCACTAATTCGTGAAAATAAAAACCTTTTGAGAACAGAAAGCGTTTAATTTCGCACGTGACATGGAGGAAATGCTGCATTTTCTCAACCGTACCTGACTTATCCAAAAGGGTGATGCAGGGTTTTCCAGATGCGTTTCTTGGAAAGGATTTTCTAAATGTATTTCACAGAAAATTGCCCAAGTAGTGTATCTGGAAACACTGGTCGATTGTTAACGGAAGCTATTTTAAAAGCGAAAAATTGTAAATCTTTCCAAATGTGAGCAAACATGAAGTTTTTGACAAAATATGGATATTTTCACAGTATTATGAAATAGTAACATTTTTGTCATCTGCATCGAATTCTATTATGGCAAAACCTTGAAATATCTACTTGTGTCCATAATGATAGGCATGGTTTAGAATGTAAAATTTAGTGTTTTGGCTGTCTCTAATGGTTAGATAGGTACAGAAGTGGCGAAAGGTCGGTATTTGCGTAGTGGTTTATGGTCGAGTTCACTTTTGTATTTATTAGACCATAGAGTTTCAGGTTAGTATCTCTCCGAATTCCGTGTAGTAAACATCGGGAACAGTACGTGATTAAGCACAGTGCTCGCTCGCATTGTTGGCGGTGTCTTATTTATTTTAAGGAAGGAAACAGAGACATTACTCCAACCATCAATTTGCATGACCTCACTGGCGCAGATCCTAGCAAGGTCATTCGTCATGTCTAAAACATACCCCCGTAGGTGCGGCATGTTGACAATATATTTCCTGCTCCCTGATGAGTGAGATGGTGCAGGAGATAGTGCGTGTACCCCACATTTGGGAGGTCGTAGGTTCGTTTGCTGAGGCTTATCTTCCTGATGCTTGGGTTTCTTCGGGGGTTTCCCTGAGTCGCCAGGTGAATGCTCTAAAGGTCATGTCCTCCGGATTTCGTGTTTATTTCACTTTACCTTCCTCCTGCTTGGTTGTTTCAGGATTGTAAGTTTGGTGGGAGTGTCGGCGTTGCATGGCAGGAAAAAGGATGCTCTCTGTAAAACTTCATCCTGCGGATCGGAGGGCTATCTCCCTCTCCCGAGCTATAGGAGGTGGTGGATTGCATGGAGTGATTGGCTGTCCTCTCGCCATTATCAGCACCACTGA
>JAUKNM010000048.1:300000-320000 GCA_030765045.1 Tenodera sinensis
ATTATTATACATTGCAACTGCATATCACTTTTATGATAAGCTGAATTTTATACAGAGAAGATAATATTAACAAACTTGATAGTCTTTTGCTGCAGTTGAGCATCCGTAAAAGCCCTGATACTATTAGTAGAATTGCTACCTGTGAATGTTCATTTCTCTGCTATTTCCATCTTCGGAAATTCATCGAGAATTCTGTCGAGGAGCAGTCGCAGTCAACATACCTGGCTTAACGTTAGGAAAACCGTATGATTGCCAAACCATCTTATCTAAAGCAGTGCTATTCAACCTTTTCACTCCACGTACCCCCAAAGACAATTTTTCATTCCAGCCTGTACCCCTAGGCCTAGCCTGGCGCTAGGGTTATCCTCAATTCACATTATACATAACCATATCTAAAATAGAAAATAATATTAAATACTACCAACAGGAATTTTGTGCTATAAACATATTAAATAATTACCGGAATTACTTCACAGAAGTCCAACAGCAAAACTAGCTTCATTTGGTCCACTATGTTTCAACATAGTTGGAAAAACTGAAATATTCCCTTTATTCACACAATTAACCCCAAATAAAACTTTCTTATAAACACATTTATTTTCTCGCGAGTTTTAAAAATATTTCTGTCGAAACCTTGTGTTGAGGATTGAACCCGTTAATTTTGTTGAATATATCCGTCAAATAAGCTAACTGCAAAATTCACTCTTCATCTCCAAAATGCAACTACATGTCTATTCTGATTTTATAAGGAAACATCTTATCTCATTTTCCAGTTCAAAAAGATGAGTCAGAGCTCGTCCTCGTTATAACCGGTGCACTTCCGTGTGCAAAAACAATTGAATGTGTGTAGTTTACATCTCACACATTTTATTAAAAGGCGGTAGTTCAGTGCACGTGCTTTTATTAAATTGGCTACCTTTATAGTCATTTTCTGTTTCTTGTAAATCAGGAACTTTTTTCGCTACCAAATTTTCTCTGTGTATGATACAATGTTGCCAAATTATTTTGGGATTAATTCCGCGAATACGAGTAATCAGACTGCTTTATGTACCTATCAATGAAGCATCAGCTTCTGTGGACAAACTTGTACACCAGTCCCACGACAAATTTAATTTTAATCTTATAACATTTTCAAGAATTTTAAACATATCCTCTCCCGCTGTATGTTTTGCTAATCGTTTACATCCCAGAAAATAAACGTGCGAAGGACGAGGATCGAACCCCCGGCAGCTAGTAGTTCTGAACTACACAGTCCACGACGAAGCGCTCTTAGCTATTCTTCACTTGGGAATTCGGGCTGTATCACATGTCATTAAGCTTGTCACTAACTTAGCAATTAATTTTACTGCAAGGCGAAAAATTCGTTAGCACCTTTAGAAATGGCTTAAAAAGTTACTCTTTTTTCTAGGTATTTGCCACATTTATTTATTTTCTCAAATACAAAATTAATAAACGTGTTTAATTCTCTACAGCATTTTATCAGGAATGGAGAATTGGATGAAGGCACATTGCTAGAAATTGAGTTAATGGGGGACATGGAAACCTTGTGTAGTGCTTGGAAATAAAGAACATGGCAACCTTGCTCGGTGCAAAGGTTGCTTTATCCTCAAGTAATCTACAACTGCATTCTCTTCTGTTTAATATATTAGGTATTAATTATGTTGTTCACTGGCATCAAAATATTGCAACAATACATTTTATGACCATTAAAACCGCATTTGATACTATTACACGTTTACATATTTTAATATGGTAATAGTCTACGACATTTATAGACATACTTTTGAATGTGAATATTTAAAGGGAAATATTAATTTCGGGACAAATGATTGACAATAATTGAGGTAGGCATGTTCCATACTTTATTTTCAGCAATTGCAATTAACATATTATAAAGCATTCAGTTGTAAAATTACAATCGTACTACAGCATTCATAAGACGGCGGGAAAAGTTAGAACGGTACGTGGAACAAAGATACCTAAAAGAGGTGCTTTATCAGAAATAGATTCCATTAGTTCGTATAAATTTATATTTCGCACGGTTTATATGAATAATCATGTTCCCGTTAAGACATTAAAGGGGAAATAAAAAAAACGTTGAGTGAGATTCGAACCATTGTTAGCCCACCGCTGTTGATTTGAACGAACACGCCTTAGCCAGCTCTGCTACAGTGAATACACAAAGATTAAACTCGCGTCTGTAAGTCAAACACCCAATACTGGAACCATTTTTAGTTCTGGTCCACAAGTTAATAGAAACGCCATAAGAACATATGTTCTGCAGGTGCACTGAAGTTGAATCTGCAACGTTTGCCCGTTAATGTAGAAGGATTGCTGAACTATTGCTCCTCAAACCTGCGAGGTGACATGGCTGCCATGTCCTTCAAACAGCAAGGGAAGAATATGACTAATTTAATTTTCCTACCATCTATGCAAGTACGCCTGAGAATTAGGTGACCCTTCGTTCAAGTCTCACTGAAGATGGGTATTTACTTTTGTGAAACACGCTAAAGGCGATAAATATCCTCCAAGAGATTGCAAAAGCCCCTAAAAGACTAAAATATTCTCCAAAAGACCTAAAAAATGCGCTAAAAGTGCCCCAATAAGCGGTGTTCCTGATATGTCTCTTCTTACCTACTAGTGGGCATTAACATTTGCAAACGTGTTCGACGCCAGTTGTTCTTTTAGTCGTAGCCCATCGAGTTAGAATACTGAATAAATATCTACAAACGGTAGCGTACGAAACATAGCAAAGAGCAAACAGCTCTAATGTGCAGGTAAAGCTTAAAACTCTAGAGGAAGTGCTCCGTGGTAGAAAGAAAACAGCAACAGAGCAGTTTGAGTTCCCAAATCTACTTTATCTACCGTAATTAAGAATCGAGAAAAAATCATTGTGCTGCTGCATCAGATTCCTGAAACAAATCTAAATGACATGGTAGCGCTAAGTATGAAGACATTGAGACGTTAGTTTTAGAATGGCTGCTCAGTGATATGCGTGCAACTAATATACCTTTAAGTAGCCTTATGATTCAGTCAAAAACAAATGAGATTGTCAAAAGTATAGACATCCAAGACTTGAGTTGTTCTGCTGGTTGGCTGTATCAGTTCCAAACATCCGACGTCACCTGCTGAGTTTACGGACGCCATAGTTACAATTGGTTGTGAAATTACAAGATAGCTTCGTTCCCGTGAACGTCGGTGAAACATGCTTGAATTTTTTCCAGTGATGTAATTTACGGCTATGTAATTTCAGTCACTTTATAGTGATGTAAGACTACAGTAATGTAAAGTGATAGATGCTGTAGTGTATTGCGCATTACTGTACTATTGTGCATGTATGTGTATTAAAATCTGTGTTTTTCACTTAACACGAACTCTTGATTTTACGGTCCTTTTGGGTTCGTGTTTACCAGGTCATACTGTATTATACACATAAATGTACGATCATGGATAGAGAAGGTCGTGTAAAGAATACCAATTTTTTATTACGTTTAAGGGAAAACATTTATTGTGACTAGCGTAGTGGATAGAAAGGTTGTTTCTATGAATTGAATAGTAGAACTATATCTGTGACATTGTAAAGGACAAACAAAGTTTTTTGATTGCTATACATTAGATTTTAATTTTATCTTCTTGCTCACATATGTCTGCAAATGGTGGAGGCTGAACAGTGTTTCTCAGTTAACTGAATTCCTATATAAGACGAAGAACTATTTCCTTCAATTCGTTTTCCCAAAGAAACAGCCTTTCTAAACCCAGCTTGTAATTTGTTTTATGACCAAAAGCTCTTACCAGGAACTGAACACGATCTTTGTAGTGAGCAGCATCGATCAAGCTAAATGGATATCATGGATCCATACACCTCAATTTCATTCTTCTAACCACTATAATTTTGATAATTCCAAGACTGTGGTTGCTGAAAAACCCGTTCTTAAAACTTAAAATAGCTTACCTCTAGAGGGTTCACTGTGTATCTGAATCATATTTTGAAACAATGGAAGCTATATTCTAAATTAACGTAAATAAGGGTGCCTGTATAGACCACTAAAATGCCGCTAAATGCATGCCTACGTTTACATCTTGTTTTCTGCTCCAATCGATATCATGTAATTTTTAAATCAATGCTACGCCGACCATAAAATAATAAACCGTTTCCCGGAGATGATGTGGCATATTTAGCACCTATGAATCTTTAACATGTTCTTAAAACAGCCACGCTCCTTTTTACTTTCATTATCTATTTCACGTAATTACCACTCGTGTTTTGATCATAAAAAACTTCTCAAGCCGGCTCTCAATAAGGAAAACATCTAATGTAAAAAATAGTGAAGATATACTCATACTGTGATCAAATCTAATAGTCAAAGCTGCGATTTCACTTCCAAGTTCTTCAGTTTGCTCTAGCTAATATTTTTGTTATCTCCTGTTGCTTCAGGGCGTTTATGGGCTAGGCTAGTAATGTTTCTGTTCCTTATTTTCTTTTTTATTAGTGTATAACTCCCGTTCTCACATCATACATCACCACAGGCGATAGACACTGATGAGTGATGATGCATGAAATGAAGTAATAATTGGAAACGGAAATTTGAGAGAGAAACGTTTCAGAACTAGGTTTACGTTATCTTCTAGACATTTGTCATTTGGCACCGAGGAAAACGTGGACGAAATCCCTGGTGGGATTTGAATCTCAGGACTCCTGTTCATGTTTCCGTGCCTTAACGACTCAGCTACTTACTTTCTCTCTAAGTTACCGATAGCAGAAGAAGTACCGTGTTCCACGCAAAAGAATTATCTCGAGATCTCACGGAAACAGTTTATAGAGGCCCCTGAACAAAAAGAAAATAATATTTAGAAAACGGTTCGCAGTGGTGTGTGTGTGTGTGTGTGTGTGTGTGTGTGAGAGAGAGAGAGAGAGAGAGAGAGAGAGAGAGAGAGAGAGAGAGAGAGAGAGAGAGAGAAATCGGATTATAGTGCCGCCTTGTAATACGTCCATCAAAATCTGTTGTTGTAATTTACTCGAAAACCAATAAGACAATGAATATTCCATAGGGTATTATAAGCGTATCACCATAAAACAGTTAGGTATGATGTAGAAGTGTAATTAAAATATGGTGTTATTTTCTTATATTTAACTTTATTTATAACAAGAGAGTTGACCATTCCAGATGGCAGTCTTGTAATATGGCTACCTACAAAAATATTGTTTAACAGCAGATTTCACAAACAAAACCTTTAGCACCTAGATATTCTTCCTAAAGGTAGTGGGCACAAGACATTTTCGAGGTCTTCGCTGAAGAGCCCATCGCTATACCAATACTTCGAATCGCCTGTGTTACGTGCAGATGCACATTCTTGTTTCATTTCTGATAATGTTTCGTATTTTTAGCTCTACTTTCATTGATATGCACCGGTAAGGTCTGAATGGTGAATTTTTGACTACTCTCTGTCTTTTTCTCCTTTGGTAAAGAAGGCAGAGAGCACACAGTTGCTGCTCCAGAGGAACGTCATCTTTGCTGCTGCTAGAGCTACCAACACATTCTTCATTAATTATTGATGAATCTGTTGATGGTATTAGAAGCTGCTTACTTTGGCCACTTCTAGGTTGCTTATCTATTTCATCTGACATTTCTGAAATAGGTTCTATTTCGATTGATCTGCTTATTTGACCTGTGAAGCCTGGAACAGAATATTGAGGATTCGGCTTCTTATTTTCTTGACTATGGAACACCTCGGATGGGGCGCAGGAAGATTCGGGAATAATGCCTCTGTTGAGAGGCACCATTCCGCCGGCATGAAATCCACTTACCCCAAAGTTAATGAGTCTTGTAAAACGGCCAAGTACTGGCCATATTACCAGAAAACACATGTCCACGCAGTTCAATACCTAATTCATAGATAACAGCACCAACCACGCTTGCGACAGTACGCTCATCGTCCTCGAAGGTTACACTTTCACTAACAATATCCATACTTTGTCGTATTAAACTCGGATTGCTATTATAAATTGTGACTTACACACACAAAAAAATTACTCCTTTTGGCTCACCTTTTAAGAGACGATGTGATGTTTTTCCTTTTATCATACACAAAACTGCCAGAATGTTTCTCACAAGAAAGCGCAGCACACATAAAACAGATATGATGATGCTTTTGGTGCAAACTATCGATCTTTCAGCAGTTAGGAGGGCAGTAGAATTTAAATAATTAATTACGGCCGTTTTACAAAATGACCGCATTACAAGACTTGATGCTATGCTAAATTTCATACCTATTAGAAGAGTCAGTCTTTCGTTTTCCCCGCTTCTTTCGCCATTCTTCCTCTCGTTGTTGTTGTTGTTCTTCTTCTTCTCCTTCTCCCCTGCATAGATTCCTCACTAAGAAAAGTTAACTGATGATAAGTGCACAATTATTCCTTTACCTTATCGCACACCAACCAAGTTCAAATTGCTCTTTAAAGTTTATTTCGAGCCAAAATTTGTCGTGCATAATAATAATAATAATAATAATAATAATAATAATAATAATAATAATAATAATAATAATAATAATAATAATAATAATAATAATAATAATAATAATAATAATAATAATAATAATAATAATAATAATAATAATAATAATAATAATAATAATAGTAATAATAATAATAATTAATAATAATACCTATACTTTTCTCAGATAGGAATATGTTATTAATCAAGGCTTCACGGGTGATCAACCGTGTCTTTTGATTCTGAAGAAGGCCATGGAGTCTACAATGGCCGAAAGCTCAATGTATATAAATCTGACACGGCTGATCACCCGTGAAGCCTTGATTAATAACGCTCGCCGTGAAAGCTTTAAGGAATGTGTTATTCCTTTTTTTATCTCTTGGCCTTACAAAGAGAACGGAATTTGAAATGCATCGCATAGCAACCAACTCTTAAAACATTTCATATCGCTTAAAGCCTACTGTATTCCTATGTTCCCGTTGGACCTACAAGAAAATTAACAATAAGGCATTTCTGAAAATGCTTATGTCGATTAATGTAGTAAATAGTGAAATAAGGGTTTGCAAGAATAGCGTGCATAAGAGAGAGTATAGCTTGATATATATTTGCGAAAAGAGTTTCTCCAAATTTAATTATACTAAAAGTCTGTATCGCAATAGGTCACGCGACGATCACTTGGTGTATCTTCTAAGGCTATGCGCTTCGACTTTGTCACCAAATATTGACAGACTTCTTAAACAAAAGCAGTACCAAACAAGTCACTAATGAACAGATGTTTATCGCATCAGATTTGAAAGTGCTTTCGCAAATCAAACGCAACGTACTGGCGCATGTAACCAATTGCAAGACAATGCACGACCTGATGGCAACATCCGCATATAGTGGAAGAAGGTAAATTTAACCTCCTAACTTTCGCAAACGTTAGACATCACTGATTTAGACTATGATTTGCCAAACTACGGTCTGGGGGCGGCAGTCGACCGGCGAGCTGGTTTTGTGTAACTCGCCTATGAACTTCAGAGAATATTAACAAAATAAAATGGTGCGGCGCCTGTGTTAGTTTAATTTATAAAAGGCTTGTATAAAATTTAGCGCTCAATTTTTAATTGATGCAAAAAGGTAAAAATAGGGCCAAATTTCGATAACTTTGCATCTTTTTTTCTCATGATACCAGACCGATGCTATGTGGTAAATATACGTGGCTCACATAATTTTGAGTGAAATTAAAGCACTGTTAGGGGTAATTTTTTCTGTATTTTAGACATTTTTATCTGACAAATATTTAACAGGTTATAAGTAATATTTAGGACAAATGTAGGTTTTCGTCATTTTCGCCAGCTTGGTTGCTTATTCTTAAAATTAGTAGAATCAAGTTTCAAAAATATCAAAACCTAAAAATTCTTTTAAATCTATCCGAACGTGGCTCTTCTATTCATGTTTTGTTAAACATTTGAACTCGTCCATTTAAAGGGTTGACGTCTATTGCAAGACGAACTTATCCTCTGAAGCAGTAATATTCAACTTTTTTTTTTTTTTTTTTTTTTTTCGCGTACCCCCAAACACAATTTTCCATTCAAGCCTGTATCCCTAGATCCAGGCCAAAAAGCTGTCATTAATTCATATTATACGTAACTATATATAACATAGGTTATAAATGTACTAAGTACTGCCAAAAGAAGGATTATCCCACCGGCGGGCGCGTGGCGGTATACAGTGCAGTCAATTTAGTTTGTCTTTAATAAGCAAAATTGTGCTAGATATGCTTCAATTGGTTGTTTAGGCGCCAAATGTCACTATTGTCACATTACTGTACTCATCGTAAGCGCTGTGACTGATGTGTAAAGTGGACAACTACACCGAGGCGGCACTCAGTACCGCACGCGCCAGGTCCTGCAAGTAAATGTAACCTAATCATTACTGAATGTTTCAAACATCCGAAGTTTTTTTTAGCAGAAACGATTTGTGTGAATGACTATTTAGTTATAAAGATTACTTTGTCATTACAATTTTCCTAATTGTCTTCCAGATTCACGCAAAGAAAGGGATTGATTCCACAAGAAATGAGCGTCTTCTGGAATCATCTGACAGAGAGGCTTATGTTGATTTCTTTGACGCTGATGATGAAGCAGAAATAATTGAGATAATTCCAGTAAATTTCAGACAGTGCCTCAAGTTTCAAAACTTACAAAAGGTGTTTGTAACCTATTGTAATTTATTATTCAGTGATAAAGTATAAATGAAACGTACAAGGAGCTCAACAAATGAAATAAATTCTTAAGGCATTCTTTGCTCTTATAGGCCATTTTAATAAGTTTTAAGTTTATAAAGTCACCAATTTAAGATCACGTTTTAATATTCTTTAGGTAATCAGAAGTCCGGGCTCTCCGTAAAGATATTCTAAACAGATGAATCAAAATGAATATGAAATGAATATAGCCAATGAGTTTCATTGTCATGAATCTATGAATTAAATACTGATCATTTGTTAAGTTTCTAATTATATCAGTTATTAATATGTAAGGCAGAGTTTACTTCAGTGAAACACACTGCTGGAAAGCGAATTTTATCTGTTCACCTTATACTTAGGAGTTTATAGTTCCTTCTTCAACTTATGTGGCTTCGCCCGCGATTCATTCTCTGACAATTAATGTGGCACTCGTTATGAAACGTTTGGCAACCCCTGATTTACGACAACTTTCTTGTGTATGTTCTGTACGTTGTTAGTACTCGTGCCTTCTTTACAGCATATGTGGATTATTGTTAATAATAACTTTAGAAAAGCTTAAATTTGGTCTGTCGATGAATGACTGAATTTATTGCAAACAAACTCTGGAGGTTCGGTTGGAATCAGAAAGAGAAAGCAACATTCAAAAACAGTGCAACTCATTTCAAAAGTTGATTAAACATTCGGAGCAACAGAAGTACTCTTTAATTTCGAAACACAGGAACTTCATACACTCTAAGCTAAGAATAAGAGACATCTGTTTCCGACTTCGCACCATCCATCCACGAAATTCATCCCTTCGTGCGAAATCAAAACATAATCTGTCTTGCTAATTCTAACGTTTGTGAAGTGGATTTAAAAGTACTCAGGATTCATAAATGGTCAACTTTGTTTCGCCGTCATCTGTACATCTTGAGCCAGAAAGAGTTTCGACCTGTTCTAAGGAGATACCTGATTCATCACGAAGAAATTAAACAGAAGCAGTCAACCTACCGCAAGTGACGAAGCACATTTTCAATTACGTGACTACGTGACTTCTGAGACCATTACCTTCAGCAGTGAAGTGGCAAGGGACAGCCCAGCTGTAAAATGTCGTCATGCCAACAATCAAGATCACAGCCCATAAAAGATTTCCTTGTTAGCTAATCAACTAGTTCTGATAAATAGCTCTTAAGACATCGTCTTTTTAATAAGAGTTCAGCATTTTTTCCTTTCTTCAATATTAAGATTCCTTCCTTACCAGACATCAGTATAATATCCCAGCACCTACAATTGCCGAGTGAGGATACAATATCTAAATATGCCTCAAGATCTAGGCAATACTTTACGAACTGTGAAGCAAGGTTCCTATGGTTAGCAATTTCTCCATTCTTACCGGTGCTATGAACTACAGTTTCACCAAAATATAAAGGCCTAGTGAAACATTCAGAAACAGGACAGGTTACTTTTCTTCTAATTACATTTATATTGAAGTTCCAAAAGTCATCATTCTGAGGACGTAGTTCCATGTTGCCAACTTTCTTACTTCAGTTTGTAATTGCGCCCGTGACTTTATTTTATACCATTCTTATTTTCTGAAATTAATGCTGACAATATGTTGTTCCTTTAATTGAAATTGTTCACTTGTATACCTTTTGTTTTATGTTTTGGCTTGCAGGAAACACGAAACGACTTTATCAACAAAATTAGAAGTGCAATCCCGAACGCGTGGCAGCAGTTTGTTGCAGCGACATCATACTTGTGATTAGACAATTATGTACGCCGACTGCGCGGGCTCTGTCGTTAATCGATCCTATAACGGTTTATAGGTCCGAGACTCGACCTATAGTGATACTCGATCGAATAGCATTGTAGATCGGTCTTGTAACTCATTTCAGAGGCAAATGAATACTTTGGCCCTAAGAAAACCTTTAAGTGCCTTCTTGCAACCCAGCATTGACCTCTCTACTGGTGCCTGCTTGCCTTATCATTTAGCACAAACTAGTTAACAACCAGACCAAAAGTTAATTATTACATTGTTCTAACGAAAATAAAGCACTGGATGTAAGAAATAAATTGTTTGTTGTCTTCAGTTGCAGCTCTTTATTTTGCGATCTGCAGTAATCCACCCTAACCAGGACTACGGTTTAGAAGCATATAGATACCTGCACACTTAGTGCCAAAAGTAGTAACTGTATTAATTGTAAGATTCCATGGCTTCCTCATGTCCGCTTAGTTTCAAGTTATCCTACGGTCCCCATCAGATTGAAGTTGTTTAATAGAATTTAGGTGGTTTAAGAACATACGCTTGCCTCAATTAAAGTCTTTGGAGTCACCCACCATATCATTTAAGCGAATTCTCTTTTTCAGGCATATTCATAGAGCTTTGACTACCATACCCTGATGAATTATTGTCAATTCTAAGGTCGTCCTTGCAATAGGCTGAAGTGGTAGCTTCCACTCCAAAAGTAATTATTAAGGTACTATCATTAATATTATTGTTTGTATTACACTTAGTTCACCCTTTTGATACAGAAGCGTATACGAAAAACAGAACGATCTCCAGTCTTACACACAAGTGTGCGCCGGCTGAAATAATGAATTGACGGCAAAAAGGTAAAGGTAATAATTTTATTCAGCACGAATACGACATACATTATAAAGGATATTATTCGGCAGTGAGAAGACACGTTGGACAAAGAAATCGAGGGAATAAAAAAATATTGGGGGCAGCTGGAATCAAACCTAGCGACCTTCTGAAACTGCGAATGGCGCAACGCGCAGTTCGAGTGTTCTACAACTGAGCTATACCTCACGAAGCTATAAAGGCGCTTGTTTAACTTATTTGAGTCGGTTACAGAACACTCCAGTGAGACTATCACACATATTTAAATTTGCACATTTATATCGTTTACAAATTTACTAAAACCTATGCAGAAATTCCAGTTAGTGGATAGCCGCTTTCGTCGTATCGTTTCCTCTTCATTTTTGTCATATTATGACCCTCAAATAGCAGTAAATAAACATTATTGCTGTGGAAGTCGAATATTGTATTATCGCATTGTTGCGGGCTTACGGCAAGAGTAAAAGGAAAGACTTTAGCTGCGTAATTCTATTGTAAAACGTGTAGAAGGGAGGGGGGAATTATTGCATTTAACTGCTTGCATAAACAATTCCTTGTTGAAAGCCGAACAGTATGTATGTTTATTGTTTATCACTATTAACACAACTCAATTAAATTTTCAATATAGGCCTATATCGTAGTCAATAGCTTAAAAATAAATCACATGTTGCCTTTTAGAAATCAGTTTTATTTCAACAATGAGTGTTGGAATATGTTCCGAACTGTTAAAGACTATATTTCAAATGTTTAATATTCAATGGATTTAGTGAACGGTTGCAAGCACAGAGGACACAAGAAAGTGTAAGTACTCGTTTCGTAAATCGCAACTTCCAAAAATGAGCGAACCTGAATCACGTAAAAGGTTATGTGCCTCACAATATGGAAAAAATGCTAAAGTAAAGCAAGAAAAAGAATAGGGTGTTAATTGGAAGGTGTAAAAAGCTAGGCAGTTTCTTTCTACAACATTGCTCAAAAATAGAAAACATCGAAGACGCTGATAGTTCTGCTGTTAATACATATTCTAATAATGAATTAAGGGAAAACAAGTAAATTTGAACGCTGTAGTGATACGGGCGAATGTACCAGTAGAGGTGACGATGTCGATAATAATTTCAGTGCGTGTGAATCAAGAGGATATGAAGATAATGAATTTGTTAAGCCCCGTAATGATCCCGCTAAATGAGTTATAAATGATACAAGGCGACACTATATTTAACACATGGCGTGACACAAAATATAGAGGAAGATTTTGAGCGCACAAGGCGACAGTATTCAGACACTGCCAGATACCTTTTGCAATCACTATTCAACCGAAGTTTAATTAATGGTGAAACGCGGTCTAGATCGTGGTTAGTATTTTATAAAAGTAAATGCGCAGTTTATTGTGCTCCCTGTAGGCTCTTTGGAAAGACATCTACCTTAGCTACAGAAGATTACAATGACTAGAAAAACGCAAATCAACGTATGAAAATTCCTATGTGCAATTACAACAAATTTTAGCAAGGGAAAATACGGTTGAAAGAATTGATAGGGCTTTGCTACTTCAAACGGAAAACGAAATTAAGTGTTGGAGGGAAGTTCTAAAGCGTATAGTACGTAGTAACACTAAAATCCCTCGCTATGCGTGGTTTGCCGTTTAGAGGCACAGATGAAAAGTTTGGTTCCAACAATAATGAAAATTATATCATGTCATTAGAGCTGATTGCACAGTTCGACCCATTTCCTGCCGAGCATAATTATAAAGAGATGTGGAAATATAGGAAGTGGCACAACATTGTATTTGTCATCATAAATTTGTGATAAGTTCATTAAAATAATGTCCCTGGAGGGGGCAAACTTTATAGTACATGAAATAAAAGCAGCTGACTACTTTTCTATAATTTTAGATTCAGCTCCTGACATTGCACATACAAATCAATTAGCATGCATCATTCGATACGTAACTGAATGTGGCTCACCAGTAGAAAGTTTGTGAAATTTCCACCTAACTGTGGTCATAAGTCTGAAAGCCTAGCAACAGCTGTGATGGAAACTTTGAATGAGCTTGGTCTTGATGCTACAAATTGCCGTGCTCAGTCCTATGACAACGCTAGTAATATGTCAAGCACATACTCAGGTATTCAAGCACCAATTAAAGATTTAAATCCCCTTGCTGTGTATGTTCGATGCTCGGCTCATACTCCCAATCTTGTAGGTACCTCTGCTGTGGGATGTTGTATGCCCGCAGTAAACTTCTTCGGTGTTATATATCTTTTTCTCAGTGTCTACACATAGGTGGAAACTTATTATCCCATCTGAAACCAAACTCTACGGTGTTAGAAGGTCTCAAAAGCAAGGTGGTCGGCCAGGTACTATGCTTGTCGTAGTTGCGTCCTTCGTGGTTAGAGATCCAATCAGCTTGCTTGCCGGTCTGTCTGCTTGCCAACAAGTGTGCTTGCCTGCTTACCTACGTGCCTGTTGCCTGCTTACTGGCCTGCCTGCTTCCGTGCCCGGCTTGCTCGCCTGCATCCTTGCCTGCCTGGTAGCTTGGTTGCTTGCCTGCTTGCTTGCTTCCTTGCCTGCCTGCTTGCGTTCCGGGCTGTCTGCTTGCTTGCTTTCTTGCTTGCTTATATAGTGAAGTAGGGACCTCCGGTACAATCTGCAATCGTTCCTTATAGAAGAGCAGTACAAATGTACAATAGTGGGTGTTATTTACGATTCTATTACATAAGATGTTTTTTTAAACATTTTTATTGCTTGCTTTAAAGGCACATTTCAGCAAATGCCAAGCTTTTTCTTCACCTAAACGTCATGAGCTTCTGTAAGAAAATACAACGGGTGTACGACGAGCCTTTGCAGTTGGAAAGAAAGCATTAAACATTTGGAAAATCACTTATGTTAAAGTTTCACAATAAAAGTATTCCTTAAGTAGTGCTGGAATCAAAGAAGTATCAAGAGGAAACCACTTAAAGGCACCTAATTGCAAGGGAATGAAGATGACAGCAAAGGCGGACCGAAGCTTTTGTAATTTTCAGAACGATTCTTTGCCATGTTTTTGGCTGAAAGCCAGAGAATCACGCGAAACCGTTCTTTTCCTTCTCGCATTCTGAGATCTAATTAAGCTTTCTTGCAACACTAAACAAAGCACTTGAAATAAATTGCCAGTAAAGAATGCACTTGGAAAGTAGGATCGGAAATATTGCAGCAGCATATTCTTTTCGTTGAAGCAACGATTCGGAAGAAATTTCTCTCACGAGCAGAAGTGTGGAAAACCCAAGAACACCAAACTACTGAGAGAGGAATGTTGTTCAAATATTAGTATATTTCTACTGCAAAAAGCATGACGTTTCACCATCATACTCACTTCATATCGATAGGAATACGAGTACTGACTGATAGTAGAATAGCTAAACGCTTTCTGTACACATGGTAGTCAAGTATTGCTTTGCATTGAACATTTCACGCAACGATTTCCCTATTGCGTACTTTAGACAAAGCCCCCCAAAGGAAGGACCTAATGATTTTGATTTTGACTACAATATATGTTATATATTAACATGATAACTGAGATGCTGTACATCTTATAAAATTACGAAACGTCCAAGAGATGAAACATTTACTACCTGAAAAGATCTAGAGCACATTAGGGCTTACGGTTTCTCTAAAATAATTATTTTTCATATTATTAGCAATCTACAATGTGTTCACTGTATGTTTAAATCTTTACATTTTGGTCAACTTTGGTGCCAAATCTAATGTGCGATTCTTCCTTTTTTACACGATTTTGTTAGAAACAAAAATGTTTAATACTATAAAAATGTAAGCTTTATTTTTCCATCATATATTTACCTATGCCATACCTACTTGCTAATTTGAAACTATTTACAGGCAACATTTATCATAGGTAACACCACAAGAGGTTATACGATTATCGATAAATTCGGGAATGAGAAGCACTAGCGAATTTATTTGGTGAAACTCGTAATCTCGAATGGCATCTATTAATATAAATCCAGGAATCAAATGTGACACACATAAATATTACTTTCTTGCTTGAGTAGCTTTAAAAACAAATCACCGTTGTGTAAACTGTCAGATGATGGTATACTAAATGAACAATTGAATAAACTGCGAAATGCCTACCAATGCTGCTATCACTGAGAGTGACAAGACAGTAAACCTCAAAATTAACTAAGCTAAAACAAGAACACAATAAAGTCACCTTTTTGTTTCAATAATACAATCCATTTCGTAATTAACACTATTAGAATATGCATTCATTAAAGCACAATTTTCAAAGTGCAAATTTGAAGGAATCTCTTGGTTTTCGGTAATAAACTAATGAAAGCTAAGGTGGAAAGTGAAGTATTAGGACTTCGGAGACTCCTGAGAATTGATGAATGATGAGGAGGATGACACAGCATCCTGGTACCATTACGGTTCGATAGTGACATGGCCTTTTATTCCATAAAATCGCAGCCTTGCAGGCATAACGTGCTTGAGTGATCGATATCTGAGGCATCGCTAAAAGTTATCGGTCAGTATCAAATACACGGTGCAGAAATGGAATGGTCTCCACCACACGTGAGAATCGTCCACTTACTGTAGGCGTCTGACGAGAAAACTCCAAGGGGTGTTGCCCTCTCTGAAGGAGAAAGGGGGAACAGTAGCACATGGAGTTCACGATGATGTCATAAACCTAACTATTATCTACAGTAACTGCTGTTCCTCTCAGAGAATGTGCCTATTAGGAATGTGTTTGACATAAGCAACTCTAGCGTTTTCTGAGAAAGATTAAGGCTAAAGTTTCCACATATCAATAAGGCTTAAGAAAATATACGTCCTTGTGCCAGCAATGATGGAACACTAAAGTTGCGCGATCGTTACTCTAGCAGTAATTTTTCTCAGAAAACGTTAGAGTTGTGATACCGTAATTATTAGCCATATTATTATGATTTTAATAATGAATTAAATGATAATTAAAATTATAATGAGAAAGTAATGTGAATGTATTTAATATGATTATTACGAATGGATAATATTATGATGGGAAGTAACGGTATTTAAATTCAATAACTAGTATGTGAGTAAATATTCTAATTCAAAGTTATATAATGTACTGTTTCTGGTTCATGTTACTGGTGAAAGGAGCGTGCTAAATGTTTAGGTATCGCCACTTGCGGTAACTAGCGACCCGGCCGGTCGACCCAAGCTCATTAGACCAGTTTTCTAAGAAATGCCCAGACGCTAAGGGTTCGCTAGCTAGCGGTTTTTCTGGAAATTCAGTCTGAAGCGAGGCTAAAGCCTTCGGCTCTTTAGTTGCCAAGCAGTTAGTTATCACAGCCCACTGTGATTTGAAATCCGCGACGGGGCAGTCGCATCTCGCCAACCGTAATCGCGAGCATTACTTCGCGCCAAAACATCACAGTTATTACCACGAATATTATAGAGAGTGAACAGTCTTTCTCAGCAGTACATTAAGCAGTGAAGTATATTTTTAAAATTGAGGAAGTGAATTATTCCACCGTAGCAGATTTCAACGATACCGTACCCGAATCAACGTCGTCAAACTTGGCTTTACACAACGTGGGATCTTAAAACAACATCAAACTTGGCGCCCAACGTGGGGCCACTAAAACATCAGTTGTTGATATCACATTCTCTACAGCCACATTCGTGTGAGCGGAACATAGTACTGCCACAGCAGGCGCAGGCGAATGCACTTGCCTGTGAACGTTCACACAGACAAACAAGCACTTGAGGGTGATCGACTCGCCGGTATAGACAATTATCTTCCACTCATTCTAAGCATCTGGCATTCTAAGCAGTTGTGGTACTGCAGTAAAATTGCATATGGAATCAGACTTATTAGTTAAATTCATTGTTATAATATAGTGTTAATAATTTTGAACTAACACTCATAATTGTCAAGCACAAGCTGTGTTTAATTCCACATCTCTAAACACCACACAGAGTAAAGGAGATAAAGTCACTTGATCTCTGTTAGAATGTTCATCGCTTCCCCCGTGTTGCGGAACAGAATGTAAAGGGAAAGTGGCTTCGTGTTTTTATAATTCCATGTTTTGTATCATCTGTTTTGCCTTTGTTTTCACTGCCTTCAAATTTTATATTAGTACTGTTGTTCACATGTAAAAATAAATTAAACATGGTGACGAGAAAAGGTTTTACTTAGTTTCCTTATGCGTACCAATACACTACTGGTCACGCCACGTTTTGGTGCTGAAACCCCGAAATGCAATCATCCAAAGGTGTGTATAACCACGAAAGGTACAGCTTTCACGTGAAGAAAGGATCACGCAGCCGGAAGCTTTCAGAATGGGATAGCATGAAGCACCCTATAGAACTACTACGGATCGCCACTACACGCAGATAAAAACTAACTCACACAAGTATTTAGCTCAAATTGTTTCATGTATTAAGTTAAACTAAATTAGAAACACGACTGAAATAACGTAAAGAGTAGAGGAGATTCGATAAGTGATGAGAAAAGTTAAGAAATAATAAGAAGAAAAATCAAGATATTGCACAAAAGTAAACGAAAATTAAATTGAAGATACTGTAGGATGAGAGTGAAGGAAAATAGACAAACCAGTGAAAGAAGTTACAGAAATTATGGTAGGTGACGATATAAGTAGAGAAATTCAGGGTGGTTTAACAAGCAGTTTATACCGGGTGCTCATTTTTATCCGTGATTTCCCGCACTCCGATTCAGCAAGAATGACGTCATAGTTGACTGGCGAGTCTATGTTGAAGTCATAGTGCCCTCTACGAAGAAGCAGCTGTTCTATTTGCACAACAGTAAGCATCTCAAAGCGCTGTGACTAGTTACGCTGCAAACTAATACAATCAATAAAATAATAGTACTGTCCACTGAGAAGAAGCGATACTATTTGTTCAACACTACAAAAAGCATGGCAGCGTTCTGAAAGTGGTGCGCAGTGCGCTGCTAATATCACACAACCTCCCGTTTCACCTTTCACCACGTGATCGCAATTATGCATAACAGTCTAAGGTTACACTGTACTCCAGGCGTGTCAAACAGCACTCACCAGGTGTGAACATATTCCCCTATTTTCCCTCCCTTCAAATTGTAAAACGAGAAAAACAAAGCGAAAACCGGTTCTACTAGCGCGTGCTACTGCACTTAAGGAGGGGTGGACTCCTCTCTTCACACCCCGGGAGTGATGTTTGACAGGCCTGCTGTACTCCAACACGAGCACGAGGACTACGAATACAGAGCATCTTGTCTTCGTGGTTCAATGCTATTTTCGTACCGGCATCAAAATTGGTGCGACGCATAAATACGATTTAAATCACTGCACCCAGGGCTTTATTAAACCCTATCTGACATTCAGACACGTCGCTCGGAAGATAAGGCTCTCGAAGGTCACATTGCATACGTACTTTTGTTTGCAATTTGTATGAGATGACCAGAATTACATCTGCGATTCTGCAAACATATGAGCATGTGGTGAAAAGGATACGAACGTGTCTTGCTCTGAATGGTGGTCATGCTGAATCATTTGTTTAACGAAGGACTGGTATTTAATTTACCACAGCGGCTCATCTTTATTTGTTTATTTGTGTTCAGCTCTTTCTTGCTGTTTAAATTCTATAAAACCTTTAACAGACGTTCAGGTTTACAAACTATTGGTTTAAGATTCTTGATAAACGTACAGAATAAGTATGTTCCTAAATTTGCATCTGTTTCTTTACTAAAACATTTTAAAATCAAATAAATAATGTTATTGATTTGGCAAAGTTATATTTCAATTATTGTTTGTATTTATCTGCCATTTATAACGTCTACGTCATTAAAACAAACTATAATAGGTATTCTATGCAGCAAGTGGAAATAGGCACGCTTTGTATTACGCGGTGAAGACCCCACCATCAAATGGCATGTCTATCTACCGCTAGGGGGACAGTATTCACAAGCCTCCACGCCGATCATTATCTACAGAAAAAAGTGGAATTAGGCACACTTTGTATTTCGCGGGCAAGGCCCCCTCGTTAAATGGTATGTTTATCTGCCGTTAGAACAGTAATCTACACATCTTAACGCAATGTCTCCGCATCAAATACGATCTCTGCCCACTAGAGGAACCGAAAATGTCGCTTCATCAGCGTTACTATTGATAACGTCATTTCTGCGCGGGAAATCACGGATATAAATGGACACTGATTATAAAATAAAGCACTTAGAACTATAACGTTACAGCCCATCTCTCTCTGTCTCTCTCTCTCTCTTTCCACCTATAATCGAAAAATTCTGACGTGTAGCACTACTGTGAGTTTCTCTACTCTTGTACAAGCTATTTTTACAAACGCTAATTCTTCTATTTACTTCATATTAATCGAGATAAACATTTGTACAAATTATCTTATTGGTAATTTTGTTGTAGGTGCAAGGAGGGTATCAGAATATGGGTAGGTTTAAGTGAGGGAAGGGAGGGAGGGGAAAGGAGGGAAGGAAGGAAAGAAAGAAAGAAGAAAAAGAGATACTTAGGGGCCTATTAGCTCCCCTGTAGTAAGCTGCCGTGTCGTGGCTATATTTTGGATCAGAACTTGACACCCGTGCATCAGTAATATTACCTTAAAATATCTGAGGATGATAACCTGTACAGAAAGTGAATTTATTAAACTGCAAAGGTATCATGATTATTTAACGAGGCTCTTCGTA